>JAOWBL010060382.1:0-22244 GCA_028564865.1 Zenarchopterus dispar
ATAGATAGATAGATAGATAGATAGATAGATAGATAGATAGATAGATAGATAGATAGATAGGTAGATAGATAGGTAGACCATCTGACAGGATATGGACAGGGTGTAAACAAGCTGTAAATTATGCCATAGCTGGCGCACACAGTCAGCTTCACCATTCATATCGTGCTGCAGCACTGGAGGACTTCACTCCCATAAAACATCAGCGAATGAGAAGCCCTGACAGATCCTCTCGGTCCTGCACCAGTCAACAGATGTGAAATGAACGGATAGGCTCCCTGGAGAGATGAAAAGCTGGATGGGGAGGAAGGGAAGAGGTACCGGAGAGTGGGAGGGTGCTCCAAGAAATTCTCAGTGTGGAGTTCCAGCTGATAAGGACAGCAACTGACCATTTCTTATTACAGATTTGCAATGTTTTAAATGACTCTCTTATGGTTGTTTTTATTGAAGAGTTTTATCTGGGTTTTGGCATTAAAGGAAACAATAATAGTGAGCGTAACAGAGACAGTGCGCCCTCTAGCGATGACTGACGTGACTCCATTTGCTCGTTGCACTGAAAATTCATGTGGCAAATCCTAGTTAGTTTGGACAAAAAACGAGTCTGAATTTAAAAAAAAAAGGTGCAAGAGACGATTCTAAAATGAATGTATTTCTAAATATCAAACAGAAATCCTTCAGAAATTCTGCAGCCTTTCAGAGGCTTTAGATGGCTTTGTTACTGTATAAAGTTGGTAAGATGTTTTTTCTCATGTGAATAAATATCCCATGTGCCTCTGCAGGTCCTGATTGCTTGCTCATGAAAGCAATCAGTCTGATTTCAGAGAGAGCATGACGAAACTTTACTTAAATGAAGGAATGTTCGCATTGAATACTTCATTGCTTTCTGCTGCATACCGCTGCATGGGAAAGATCTTTTAAAGTGCAAACAGCTGTAAAGTGGATACTTTCCATCTTTATGGATTCTTCACTTTCTCCCCAATTATATCCCAAATGCTGTCCAAGCTACATTTGGCAGAAAGCAGCATATCTCTACAAGGTCAAAACAGATTATATTAAAATATCCTATCATAGAGCCAGCTGTGACTCAGGTACTGGAGTGGTCATCCATCAGCCGGAAGGTTGCTGGACTGATCCCCAGCCGCTTCACATGTCAAAGACAGTGAACACCGCATCAGGTTCAGGTCCAGGTTACTTTATTTATACCCATCTTTATATGTTTTTGACATGCTTTACTCAAATTACATCTGGGATTACTGTACAAAAGCTGCCTTTTTGATCATATCTTCATAGCAGCAAGTTATAGGAGGAGCGAGACACTTGAATCCATTCCACTGTTCTCTTCACGGGGTGGGCCTCTTTTAAAAACTGTAGGTGGGTTTCTAGTGGGGGTCCAAGGTATTTTTTCTTTCTTTTCTTTTTTTTTTTTTTTTTTACAGAGCCTCAGCTGTTGGGAAGTATATCCATTACAAGAAACTGTGGGATCATGAACATTTTCAGGAGCTTCTAAGGGGCTGAGATGAGTACGTGCCTTGGGGCAGGGGTACTTCAGCACTGCCTCGAAAAACTGCTGGTTGGGAGATAACCTTGACTCGGTGCTAATTGGCATGTTGTAGGCAGCAGATGATGTTCAGCCCTCTCGTGTCTTCTCCACTCATTCATTGCCACCATCACTGCGTATGCAAACACAATAAAAACAGAAACACCAACAATCTCAGCTCCGTCAGTGCTCATCTTCCACTTCTTCTGATGAACATCAACATATCAAAAATGTTCTACATATATTAAACTCTTTGCTGGAAAATGTGATGAAAATCAGTGGGAGGAGGCGGTAATAAGTAATTGCTTTGTTTTCTCCGAATCTTTTCTTGTTTAATTAATAATAAAGAATTGATATTTGTGCAGTAATGTGTCAGTGTGATAAAATATGTAAGTTAGGCCACATACTTCCTCTACACAGGTCTAACAGCTGCCATTCCTCTTCACCATGTATCACGTACATCTGCAGAAACATTACTCATGCTGGGGCACCACTGACAAACGATGAGACACTTCCACTGAGAAGAGCTGCTGTATTTATTTAAGGCTGCTTTTGCTTCCAGGTTTTTCTCGATGACATTCTCAAGCACCGTGACAATCTTAGTGTTTGCCACCTTTATCTTAGTAAATTATCTGTTCTTTCATCACTGAGCTTAATCAATTAATGAGTATTAAATATTTTTCCAAGATTAGGCTCTAAAAAGAAAAACATGCCCTCACAAAAATCTATTCTCTCCCATATTTGCCTGCTAGCAGATGACATTGCACCATCCCCTGCAGCTCTGCAGCATTGCAGCTATGTAATGCAATGGTTGCAGCTAACATTGGGCTAAATCAGCCACACATGTTTGAACCTCTGCCCAAATCTCTACAAGAGGAAAATGGAGGTAGATCATAAAATGTTGCATGCAAGTAGAAGTATGAGATCATTAATATATTTATGTTCTATTGCTTTCAACAACTTTAGAGGGGCATTTGCTTGGTTTGAACAATATTTAATGTTTTTTTTTCTTTTTTTTATCTAGAGTGTTTTCCTAAGCCTGTAGGAGGTGCTCTGCAGATTTAAAGAAGAAACCCACTGCTATCAAGTTAAAGACTGATTTTGTTCATGATATATGAGACCTTGTGAAATGAGGAGGACTTGCTTACCTCATCTCTGGCGGCAAAAAGGACTGCCAGGGACAGAACTGAGAAAGACACTAGTATTACTGTCTTCCTCAGAACCTAGTAGTACTAACACTAGCATTAGTTTTTAGGATTTTAATGAACTCTTTTGGAAATTATTACCAAAATCCTCACATAGCTGAGTTTTACAATAGTTAGTAACAGTGTTAGGTATGTAGCATGTGCTTAAGAACATTTTTAGTTGGTTGCCATGGGGGATATTTAATTTATTTAATCCTAGGTGTAGTTGTGTAAGTCAAAATGCTGCAGCAAGAATCCTGACAAACACCAGGAAGAGGGAACAAATCACTCCAACACACTGGCACCCTGTTGCTAATTGATAATTCAGCTTAAGGCTTTTCTTTATTGTTAATGGATCTCTCAATGGTTTGGGCCCAGATTATATCAGAGACATGTTTTTAGTATATAAATCTGGAATGCATCTTGGTCAGCTGGTTCTAAGGTTTTGTCCAAAGTTCAAACCAAACAAGGTGAAATAGCTTTCAGTCGTCCTGCTGCCCTCTGCTGGAATCGACTCCACGTGGAGCTCAAAGTACTCCAAATTTATCCCTCTTTCTACCCAAATGAAACCCCAGTACCCCCAAATGCTTCTAATTAAAACATCTGAATTTATTCAGTTTTAGATGCTTATATTAAACACATCTGCACCCTTTTTATTATTATATAGTTGTAATGTTTTATGCATTTTTTGTGGTTTTATTCATTTAATTACCTGCTTTTTTTTCTTTATGCCTTTGTAAAGCCCTTGGACTTGGCTTTGGGTATGAAATGTGTTTTACAAATAACATTTGTTCTGCAACACACTGAAAAACACTGTAAACACATGTAGACAGAGTTAAAAAATTCATGTTTATTGTAGAGTGGTCTTTCCAAACACAACCAAATCCCATGAATGGATAATCATGACTACTAGCCCTGGGCAGATATTCGCACCTCATATGCCCTACCAACCGCTGATTTCTTAGACTATTACACGGGCAGCCCTTAACCACAAAACACTCATCAGACCCTGCAGTCATTACACAGGCATGCTGAATCATCGCAATCTTCCCTCTGTTTCCATTTATAAATGCAATTTACTGCATTGGATACCTTTACAGAGCAAATTCCAGTGAATGTTTTATAGGGCTATGAATGTCAAATAAATATGAATATTCAAGTTCTGAAATATTTGACACCATCTTTATATAGATGCAGAACACAATATATTTATATATTTAATTTATGTATTAATCTGCTTTAAATGTGCCTGTAGGCAACTATAAACCCCTGACGTTATCATAAGACTGGACTCTACAGTTAACTAATTTAGTCAGCCAAGGACAAGATGTCCACCATGGCAACCAGACAATCTGCCAAATTTTGCCTTGTATGGTTATGAATTGGCTCAAAACTCAGAAAATACTGATGTGTTTGCCAATAAATCTAAAATTCATTAATGTAGCCTCATCTACATAGGCAAGGTCAGGATCATCACGAATCTGCTTTATTTGCTGTTTTGTTTTTTCTTCTGACATATTGACAACAAGGACTAGGCGCTGCTTCTGCCTATCTGGCTATTTATTTCGATGTGCTGTGGTACAAATGGATCACATTTAAACACCAACTCCAAAATTCCCTCATGTCTCCTTATGTGATGAATCCAAGAACTCAACTTTTTTTTTTTTTTCCAAAAAACTTGACCACAGCAATAAAAGGACATTAGAGTTCTCTGCAATATTGCTCAAGTTTGCTTTAATGGGACTGAACGAGTCTAAGCCCCTCTCATGTTCAAAGATGCAGTGTCCATGTTTCCAGGCATAAAACCTACCAAGAAATGGATAACCTTTTTAAACAGAAGACATTTCCAGTTGATGGTGACTTTAATAGCCATTGTGCTTGTGGTTGATTAGGTAATCCCCTGCAAGACATATCATTTATAAATGAACAAACCCAGCCATTTACTTCCCATTTTCTTCACTTAACCACTAGAAACATTTTTCCTACAGGGCAGGCTGTGCAACAGTGTTGCACTCGCATTTATCCTCATCCCTTGTCTGATGTTCTGCTCACTTGTCAAGTTCCTTTTCCTTTTGCAGCAGCCTGAGAGGTTGCAGAGATCCCTCTGCGCTGGTATGCTGCCATCATGCACTGCAAAAATAAGGCGCTGCTGCTCCCAAGCTCACACACGTCTCTCTGCTGTAGTCTCCTCATGAAATCCAGCTAGCAGTGGGAACATTAGCATCAAGTTCGTCCCACAAAACAGCACATTTGCAGCTCCACCACCTCAGTCTACATCCCCAGTAGTTTTTGTTGAACAATGCTGAAACACAAGGCATTTGGTGCACTCAAGAGGCATCTTTCACTGCTTATTCTTTCTGCTTTGGACAACTGCTGAATTTAAGAAAAAGACTATGCATAAGGGCTCCTACACACTTTTTATGCTAATATAAAATTATTACACCTAACGCTGTATGACCTGCGGATAAATGACAAAAGAGCTCTGATTTAAAGCCACAATGAAAGATTTCCCCATGATTCTTTCATGACGGTCATCCTTACAAAATCGTGCAGTGGGCATAAGAGGGGTCAATATAATCTGTCAGAGATTGAGCAACAGACAAGGGAATTATAAATCATTATCAATCAACAGTTTGGCGTGTGGTAGTATGAACTCACTGCTGGTGTGATCTCCCAGGCTAGGGTCTCTCTTGTATGTCAGTTACAGGAGTTCAAGGATTATTCAGTGAAAGTTTTTAACTCGATTTATACAATCTTTTTTTCAAAAGAGTGGAAGAGGAGTGTGTCATGTTTTCTGTCTGAGACGACATGACCCAATTATAAACTCTCTCAAGCCTCTCCCTGACTTCACATGCACAAACTCGAACCTTCTCCCATCATCTGCAATGTCACCAGCTTGTAGGGAAATGCAAAAGTGTTCTGGGTTAGGAATCTCCCAGAATTGCTCTCACTACCTTAAAAACTAGCTGCCATATCAAGACATATAAAAATAGATGAGAAGACAGAGGTGCTGCTGTACTTATTTGGTATTTTGACTAAATCATGTCATTGACATTGCTTTAAGATCTCGGGAATTTGTGTAAACTTGTGAAAAAGTGCATGAAATTCTCACATAAATAATAACTCATGGAGCACAGTCTTGTGTAAGAGACCTCAGTACTCAGTGTGCTTGGTGGTTGAAAGTAAATAAATCAAGCTCAGAGAAACTTCAGTCAGCGATCACAACGTAGACATGAATGTCAGAGTGGTTTATTAGAATAAGAAAGATCACATAGAGCAAAATCTCCATGCGGAGTGACAGGCGGAGCTCAGCACATGTGGAGAATGGTGAACAACTGCTGGAGTGTGTGTATGCGCGTTTGTGTGTTCAGTGTATGTGTGTCCTGTGCAGTTGTCCGAGGGTGCATGCATGTGTTGTTTTTTCTCTTTTTTTTTGCGTGACAACAGACAGATTTCTTTGCAGACACAAGCACACACACTTGCATGTACTGTACAAATTCACACATCGCTACTTCTGTACACACACGGAGGCTGTGTTGTCATGCAGCTACTGCACTGAAATTACATGTAAGCATTAAAGTTATGTACACGTAGTAGGGACATGTGTTGTCATCTGATGACAGCCTGCCCCAAAGCTCCAACCCCCACACAGGGGGGCACTCGGGGGCCAGCCTCTGGAGTCAGCGGGGTCCTTCACAGTAGCCGGAGACTCCAGTCTGCATTTTCAACCTCAGTCTCTAATTCAGACCCACTTCTCCTCTTTGTTTCAGATTCTGCATCCAAACAGGACGCAGCACTTAGGTGCTCACAGTACTGCTTCGTAATAATAATCATGATAGTCTTCAGGTTCAGCTTCATTGTCATCATCAAATGCGGCACACCAGAGATTTGAAATTGAAATCATATACAGTAATATTCCATAAAAAATTCAAAACAAATATCTACCACATAAACAAACAATAGAAAAAAACAAACATGACAAAAAATATGATCAGTGCTGACTTAATACACCTACGAGCTTTACAAAAATGCAAATGTTGATTCGAGTCTTCTTTTTTGTGCTTATTCCTCTCATATGTTGGCTTCGTTGAGGAGCAGGTTCATGTCATGGCTTTCCTGTGTGTCGATAGATTTAACACGAGCTAGTTCCCTTCTCTGAACTTCTTCTAGGGCACAGAGCACGCAGAGTACAGTGGAGCACTGCAGGGCAAAAGTGGCAGTTATTGGCTGGGGGCACACAACGCAGGGCCACACGGCACAAACAACCCCATCGCACGACGACACGGTCTGTTCAGCAAGCGCACATACACGACGCAATGAATGAAAACAGAGCGGGTCACAGAGGCTGGGCGGGATTTTAGTGCATGTGCGTGGTGATACGTGCAGGATAGAGATAAGGAGCAAGAATGTGTGTGTTCAGGAAAGGGGAAAAAATATACGAGAAGAAAAAAAACTCAGAACAAAATCATTTTCAAGCAAACTAAAGCAATTTATCGCATGAGAGGCTTTGGAAATGTTAAAAAAAACTGTTGAACATAAAGGATTTGGCATGACTTATAGCGGGGGTTACTTTGACTTGTTTCTGACTCATTAAATTAACAAGAAAACCTTTAGTAGTGACAAATATAATGAAAGCATGGCTGTGGTTTTCATTTAATAGATAGTTCACAGAAAAAAGAAAAAAAAAGGCAAAAGGCTTGGAGGAGGAAAGAGACAGAGTGCAGATGTTAGAAGGGGAAGAACAGAAATGACACGAAGTATGTAAAGAAGAGGGAGGATGATGGCTTCAATAAACAGACTTGTCTCTGCAACTAAATTCTTTAGCTGCCCTGTAATGTTGAATTTAGGTAATCAAATTGTCCAGCCTGTAAGATAACATCATGATGTACAGTTTCTTTCCTAGAACCAGGTCTAACCAGTCAGAGTCAGGCCCCGTCAGGCCTGAGCTTCATTTCTGTTCTTCATTCAATTACATTCTGAATTGGTTAAATGGCCTGCTTATGTGTGAGTGTGAGTGTGTGTGTGTGTGTGTGTGTGTGTGGCTGTTGGCTAGCAAAGGCTCAAAAAGAGCTGGTTGAAAGAATAACTCCCTCTTAGGGCTGATGCGTCTGCAGTGATCTTCCCGGGGGCACGTCAGGCCATTAGAGGGCTGGGCCTGTACTTTGCCTAATCAAGCATGTTTAGTGAAACACAGAGGAGTTGCGGAGCATGAACACGGCTGGGTGGGCACGCCAACCAAGATAGAGCGGCATGCGTGCTCACACATAGAAACAAGCAGCGCTTGGACGGAGCAGAAATGGGGATACGAGATAAAGATGAGGGGCTTGGCTTGTGGAGCGCTTCACATCCTCAATACTAATGACCTGTTTCAGGGTGGAATGTGTAAAGAATACACTGTACTAATGTAGCGAGGCGGTAATGTAGTAACATCACGTTCGCCTGCCTGACCTCCTCCTCTGTCCTTGATTTTATAAATCTCTTTCACTGGCTTGTCTCATATATTACCTCTGCAGCTAGCTGTAAATTTGCTGGGGCAGTGTATTAAACCTTTACAGGAATGTGTTTGCAGCACTGAAACCTGTCAGCTACTACTGAATATATTGTCAAATTTTTACTGCTAATTACATACTCTGATCGGCCTGGAGACTTATACCAAAACTCTGAAAGATTCTGCTTTTAGGGTTGAGGTTTAATTGAGGGCAACTTGGAATATTACTGGTTGTGTGTAACTAGTTATTAAACTAATTGTAATTTACAATTACATGAAGAAAAGACTGCGAACCAAACTTTATACACAGAGTTAAAATACTGGAAGATGCGCTTACAATTTCATAAGTCAACCTTTCCTGCTGCTTTGTCTTGTAAAAAAAAAAAAAAAACCACACACCTACACCAGTCCCTGAAATAACCAGGCAGGTATGTCCCTCTGCACAAACTAAATCTCCATTAAAATGAGCCATTTTTGGCATCTGTGTTTATACCTGGAATAGTGTTGTGTTCCAGTACTAAAAGGGATTTTGAAAACAGTAACACAGAGAGAGGAAACCTAGCAATAAAGTAGCAATAAAATGAGCAGCCAGTCGCCATGGTTATCTCACTTGAAGGCTTGAGGTGAACCAGACCATTCCAGGTCTGCTGTTTTGTTTTTTTTTTTGTTTTTTTTGTTTTCTATTCTGTGATAAGCTCCAGCCCCCCATGAGTCGTCACCTGATATAGCAGGTACATGAAAATGGTGAATGGATAATAATGCCTCTTGGTGAACGTGATTAAAAGTTGGAAAATGAGGGAATAAATGATCTCTACACAGTTGGCAGGGCATTTTTAGTGGGTCTGTCATGTCAGCCAAATGATACACAAATACAAAAAAAATATATGGATAAATTCTCAAATTGATTGGAATAGGTGGAAATCTTGGTTGTTAATAAAATAAAATACAATTAAGTGCCATGCAATCAAATTCAGTGAAGAAATGTCATTTAGCAATCACAAAACTTAGTAAAAGCACATGCGGCCACTACCCACATAAAAATTTACAATGTTATATGTAACAGCTTTTCAAAATGTTGCAATTTTCTATGGTCACTGTTGCCAGGCTTTCCATCATGTCAGTTTATTTATTTATTTATTTTCCTCCATTTCAAGTTGTTGACGTTAATTGCGTCATCTCTTTAAACTCTCTTACGCAGTTCTGCACAAGAGAATTGGTACCATCCATCACTTATTTCAATAAATCAATTCGTAATATTTGCTTAAAGGCAGTCGGTGGAAATGTGATTAAATTCATGATTTTTTTTTTTTTTTGCAGCAGATTTTCAGAAAATTTGGTCAAATGGACAGAATATTGAAAAGGCAAATGAGAATGATTAGTATCTTCTATATTTGCTTCAAAAGGAAAAATAAGCATTTTTGAAAAAAAAAAGTATTTCTTTCATATTTTTCTCAAATTGAGGCCTTATTGCTTAAAGGTGTCGGTCATGCGTTTTGACAACATCTATTATCTGATCTGAAAGACAGCCTCTCCATTTTAATAGTACTTCTTTTTATCTTTTTTTTTCTATTGTAATGTTTGTGTCTGTTGTATAATGGACGCTGCTCTAACACATGGATGCAACCCTGCCTGCAATTGTGACATTGATGGTAATAATGATAATAAAACAGGCTTGAAAAGGGAAGAAAGCTGAGCATGAGAGTACAAGTAATCAAAGATGTTTTTGCACTCAATATGAGTAACACATCTGTTTAGGCAAACAAAACTCGCACAGAGGCCGACAGACACGCACCAAAACATCGCTTTTACTAAACCATTATTCAGATGAACTAAAGCTGAGCATATCTACATTTGCATCAAGAACGGATGAGGGCAGACAAAAACAGAAAACATCAAAAGGTCAGACAATGAAGTCTAAGAGAAACTTTACACCCAAGTATGCCCATCTGTTTTCTGTATCCCGCTTTTGTTGGGAAACACACTGAAAGAAAGAAAGAGATAAAGTCACAGGGGATGACCATTGTGACAGTTAGCTGTGCCCCAACACTGGCCTCAATCCTCAGCTCTTCCCGGTCCCGGTCAGCCAGTGATTTGCCTGCGTGGGTGAACCACAGGAGATGCTTGAGCTCGGATGCTGTATGCCGAAAACGAAGCCGCTGTCCCTCCTCATTGATATTCCGCAAAGATTGCGTTGGTGGGCTAGGTCGCTGACTCTTAACGGGTATTTGTTGCTGCTGTCTCCTCCTGCTCCTGGGGCACAAAGAGGCTCAGTGTCGGGCAGAGGAGACTGAATGGAGCTCCCACGAGGCCGAGCTTCACAGCCTCGGTCATATCGCCAGACAGCCTGAGCTCACATTCCCTTCAACAAATGCACTGTGAAGCCCATGGAGGCCTCGGGTCAGGTCAGACTGATCCAGGCACATGGAGTAGCAGCGAGGGAGAGAAGAATAGGAGGGAGATACTGTTGCTGTTCCCAGAGCCTTGCTCTATCTGGCGTCTCTAAACTTCAAATAACTTTACTGAGAAGACTAACATTATAAAAATATCAAATTAAATTGGCTTTATCTTCACTGACATTTGTTTGTTGCTAATTATTGCTCTCTTTAACTTCATCATGGCTCTCGAAGGTGAGCCTGAGCCCTCACTAGCCCCTGGTCAATGCTTCGATGCTTTTGATTGGTAAACACACAGAGTTTCAAGTAGACACATAATAAAATCTTTTCTCTTCTCTATAAACAGTGCTGCCACAGACTTCAATATAGAGTCATACTTCACAGTTACAGTAAAATAGGACGCTGGTTGGGGTTGTTGTGGTTGCACACCTTCACTCTGCATGGTTCTTTGACAGTCACTGTCCTCTGGCCCAGCTACAACTGTTTTGTCTCATGTGAAATCCAAAGTAAGCACATCATTATCTGCTGGATGCCACGGGCACAACGAAACAAATGAGAAGCTAAATTTCACTTCTAGCGAAGATCCATGGTGACAAAACAGTGAACAAAAAAGGTGGAGGGAGACTTTTCCCTTTGGCGCTGCAAGCGAAATTGTCTCTTTAATCTTCAAACTATCCCTTTTAGAAGATTCCTCTTTTGTTTGCACCCCTCTCTGAACTTTGCTGTTTGTCCTGTGGTGTCAGTTATGATCCACTGACAGTGCAGAGGGACACACTGGGGACTATGAATAGAGAAAGGTCTCTGATTTGAGAGTTCTCACCTCCTTTGTTTCTTTTCTCTGTCTCTCTCTTCAGTCAGCTGAATGACGTCAAAACATTGAATGACAGTGAGAGAGGACAGGTAGGGTAAGGTTGGACTAGAACAGAGAGTCTGAGGGGTTGATTTAGTCCAGTGGCTTTTGGTGGGAATGGGTTTTCAGAGAGAGCTTGGCGTCAAGGCTCACTTACTTCAGCTCACTGGCCACTGGGGGTGCGCTCTCCCATGTTCTTTCCCATGAGATGGCTGAAATCAGCCAGCTCTCCCAGCCCCCGAGGCCCGTGCATGTCTGGCCTGATGAGGCCCTGGCGCTGAGAGTTATAGGACACGCCATTGTTGCTATTGTAGTTGAGTGCCTCGTGACTCCAGCGAGGCTCCCCATAGTCCATGTGGGGAGTCGGAGCAGAAACCACCCTCCGTCGGTCAGGGGACTCTTGTGGGGTAGCGGGGTAGATGTATTCTCCTGCTGAGTTCCTCAGGGTGCCGGTGGGACGACTGCCACCATGCTCCCCTCGTTGGGTGGCGAGGATCAGGTAACGTTGGCGATCTGTGTGAGGGGGCAGTACAACCTCCCCTGGGTCTTCTATCCGGACCATACCCCCACCTCCTACCCCTCCGTGCAGGAACTTTGAGCTCAGGTAGATGACGGCGTTGTTGGGGCAGGGAGTCCCCACAGAGGTGAGGAAGGTCTGGCTTTGGTCCCAGTCAGTGTCAGGGAGTCGCATGGCCCGTTTTTGCTGTAGAGGGGTCTGCTCTGGAGTAGGCAGCAAGCCTGGATCCATTTCTCCTTTAGTCCAACCATTAGGCATCACAAAGGGGTTGTCTGCCTGGGAACGACGTCTCTCACCTCCACTGGTTCTTGTTACACTCATTACTGATCCACTGCGAGCATGCCCCAGCATGCTATGCTCTTTGTCACTTTTGCGGCGGGCACCACTGGCTCCAGAGCTGCGGGAATGGCGGTGCCGATGACTCATGATCCAGCAGACAGTTAGACCAGAGAGGATGGCTCCTGTTGAGAAGGCTGAGACTGCAGACACCACCAGCAGGTTTACAGACACCAGGCCATCAGGCTCTTCAATGAAACTCTCTTGGAGCAACATTCCTGCACAGAGAGATACAATCATACAGAGAAAGAGGGTCATCAGTCAACTGGTGAAACCATCCTAATGGGATAAGTATTTCCTGCATTAAGGATGTGGGAGCTAACAAACGGCTAAACAAAAAGTCCCTCCCTCCCTCCACTCTGTGGGTGGGAATAGACATATGCTTTCCAGCCAAGGTACCTCTGGTTAATTGCCTTCATTACATAAAGTGGATGGTGATTTTAATAGCCATAATAACTGTCTTCCTGATTGAGAATAGCTCTCAACTGTAACATGTTTCACAACATTAACTGTAAAGGGAGAGAAGCCAAGTCTGGCATTAATGATGAGTAATAATCTAATGTTTTTAAGCCATGAAATTCTGTCCCATTTACAGTACACAACAATGGTGAAGTATTGCCCACATTTGGACAATATCAGTTAAATGTGGATCCTGCTTCAATTCTGAGTCAAAAGAAGGTTTATTTACTTTTATGAATAACCAAAAAAAAAAAAAAATTAGAAACTTTCCACTGGCTCCAAATTAGACGTTGTCACATTCAAAATGGTCATCCTGTGATCACTGATTCACAAGTCAGAAAAAAGTCAGTACATCTGGAGTCTCTAATTATATTAAGATGGTTATAAAATGACCTTTTGAACTTTTTAAGCACTGGATCTTTGGCATGTATTCATCTCCAAGATTTTATTATGGTTCCACATGGAAAAGAATTGTAGACGAAAATGGGAAAATCAGATTTTGGATCTGACCTAAGTATTCTGTCTATGGAAATCAATCTGAAGAAAAAAAAATCCATTAAATGTGGAAACACAGCTGTGATAGTAATCACGAGGCAGAGAGCGAGCCAACACACCACGCATTCAGAGCCACATCTTAAAAGTAGTGCTCGATTGGAAACATGGACGATTTAATACTTGCACAATCGAACTTGCAAAAACTGACAGGCAAGTGCCTCAGACTAAGCACGGGAGTTCATCAGGAGTAATTAGAAATTTTGTGAATCTAAATAAAACATGAAAACCAGCCAGATGCACGCGATTCTGTCCGAGATCAAGCCAGAGTTCTGCCGATTAGATACTTGGTGTGAACTTGATCAGCATTAATGCAGCAGCTGCACAGTCCTAATGACGAAGCACAGAAGTAGGAGACTCCTGATATGGGTTTGTGTGAGTACAGGAAGTGTTGATATTACACTTACAGATGGCTACATGAATATGAGAGGATAAGCTAAAGTACTGGCTGATGAAGACCTCCACTCTCTAGAGTTTGGCATTAAAATGAATATTCTAGCACAAACTAGCAGAACACTATTAAAAAAGTAAAAGGAAAGAAAAGAAAAAACAACGACTTGCCAAAAGTATTGTCTCACTTGAATCCAACAGAGAACCTTTGTAGCATTTTAAAAAGAAGTGCAGATTGGTATTATACATACTCTCCTGCTGAGAGCAGCTCAACTTCATAGTTATGAAGATCAACTGTGCCAACAAAAATATAAATGTTATTGTTAAAAACAGATCTGAATTTCAGTAATCAAAATGTTGCTACATTATGATAAAAGTTGAGGCCCATAATGATTTTTTTTATCACAATAAATCTGAACAGTTCATGTATAAAAATCCCTCACAACCAAAGAAAAAAAACCAAAAAAAAACCCCCAAAAAACCTTACTGTCTAACCTAGAAGTAGTAAAATTACTGTTCATTTGAACTAATTTGCCCATACTATCTAAAATAAGGGATGACCGCGGTGTGATGGGTAGAGTCAGTTACCTGACCAGAACACTGAACCACTCCATGTCCCCATCACTCCAAACACTTATAGCACAGTCCAAAACCCGGAGACATGGGGAAGGTTGCTTCAGGAACAGTATCCGACATTAAAATCCATGCCAAATCAATATGCAGAACACTATGATCTGCTGTGGCAAGAGCCAAAAAAATATTGGCTTTTAGCTCAAATAAATACGCAGATTTTCTTTCCTTCATTGGGTCTACAGTATATAGGAAAGTTTTTGAAGGCTGAACATAAGGGCCTATGTTTACATATAAAGAAAACGACATCTGCAGCGCAAACGCTGAATCTCCGTATCTCTAATAAGCACATGAGATTAAGTCCCTCTCCGTGGGCCTGTTTATGAATTATTGAAGATATGAATACACCAAGACCACAACACAAGCAGCCAAGGATCAATTAGAAAAATGCCAGAGGAAAAGTCTTTTTTGTTTTTTTTTAAATTTCCTCTCTTTTTTAACTGCTTGAGCTTATGGGACTGACACCAGTGAACACAATGAAACTCTGCCAAGTGAAAGCAGATCGGAGAAAAGCAGATGAAGAAAAAAGGACAGTATTACAGGAAGAGAGGGAGAGAAAGACAGAGAGTTGCCCAAAGCAAACTTGAGCATTTGGGGCCTAAGACAAACAGTGGTAATAGTTGTTAAATTACAACTGCGATTGTGGCAGAGGGAGAGAGTCTCCACAAGGACAGACAAATAAATCCTTTTTCACAGAAAATAAATGGGTGTCATTAATAGACATGGGAAGCTACTGACTCACTTCAACTCTGCGTACAAAAGGATCAGGGCGAAGAATGGGAGAAGGAAAGAACATTTATTTTGTAAATAAACATTCTTATATTATCAGAAAAATTCTTCTTTAATGGGAAGACAGGGAGCCGGTTGTAGTGCAAATACCCCAGTAATAGTCATCCTAGCGGGTAATTAATGTGGCCTGTGGCTTTGTATAGTAAACTGTTACTTTGCACGTTGACATGAAGATGAGGAATGGCAGATTAAGCCCTGTGAAAGACTGCTGAACTGCTGCGCTGCACCAGAGGCCATCTTGTAAACATTAAAAAGAGAATGACGCACCAACAAAAAACTAAAACTAAATTATGATAATGCCTGAGCACAAACTCGCCAGTGAATAAGGAGGGATAAGTTTAATTACAACAACCCGCAACAGATGTAACAACAGCCTGAAAAGGAAGCCACAGTCCAAAGAAGCTGATTCAATGCCCATCTAGTAATTTAAAGTAATTGCCATGGCAACACGAAGCTGTACAGTACATCAGCATCAAAAACACAGCTGCATCCTGTGGGCTGAGAAAGTCTGAGACCTCCTCTGCAATGATGAAAACACACCACATGAAAGCTAAAAAGTTTAATTGTCTCAATTCTTTTAATCAATGATTTTGTTGGTACTCTTTAAATTCTATTTCACATTGTGATGCTTTTTTTTTTAAAAGTAAAAATGGAATTTGGTGTTATCTGATATTTCATTGTGTTGTCAGTTCATCACCTAAGCATCCTCGCAAGTCTGGGAAAATAAACTAAAACAAAATAAATACTAAAGTACTCTTTGTTCCTCAGATTTCCAGTAGAAATCAAATGCAGCCAGTTGAAAAACTTAGTCTGGAGCCCACAGCACATGCTTTCATTTGAAAACAAAAATGATCAGCACCCAAAAAGTTTAAGCACATTTTCAGAATCATCAGAATGATTCTTTTTGTTCATTTTTTTTCAGAAAAATCAAAAATAAAAGATACAGAGTTCATCATAGAAGCAGCAGCAAATTTCACTACAAATACAAGATGATAATTTTGTTTCTGGTTTTATAACTTTTAACATTCATTTTTACAAGATTGTATACTATATGTTCTTAAATAATATAGACAAGAAGTAGTACTGTGAATTGTTGTCTATCTTGGTTGTCTGTATGAGGCCCAGTGATGGACTGATGACCTCTCCAGAGTGCACCCCACTCCTTGCCCGATGACAGCTGAGACAGCTTGCAGCCTTCAACCCTAATTTCTGCCTTTGTGCTTAAGTTTGGACATTTTTGATGCCTCTGGGCCCTGGGGAGGTCCATGGAAATTCCTGGAGTCACAAGAGTAGTCCAGATACTGAGTGTAATGATAACAGAACTAAAGGGAAAGAAATAAAATAAAAAAATAAAATAAAATAAGTTCAGATGAAGACAAGTAGAGGCAGAATTTCTGACATGTTGAATGTAGAAATCCTTTGAAACTGAGATCCCTTGAAGCTGTTTTCTAAAGTTTTGGTCACATCTGTTATGTTTTCTTTTATGTACACAGTATGCACCCATAAATCTCTGCATTTCTACAACATTCTCAACATTTCTAAATACAAGAATAAAAAAAAAAACATACAGTAATCCTTGATTTCTAAACTTTTACCTCCTGATAGGAATACTTAAATGATGTTTGACAAAAACAACATTTTTAGCCTCTCAACAACAGGATAACATTTATTTAACTAATTGCCAATCAAAAATAAAGCAAAATAGAGAGGAAGATCTGATCTTATGACAAAATGTTTACCAGCTATGTTTGTCTGAAGCTTAAACTGTTGCATTTTCAGGATAAAGGCTAGAAAAAAAAAAAATTATACCGATTTTACATTTTTCCTCACTTACTTCCTACAGACTTGCAACTGATTCCTCCCTCTGGTGTGACTGGGATAGAAGATGTCTTGTAACATCTGTCACAACATAAACTTTTGACATCTTGCTGTATGACAGTGCAGACGCTCAACAATTTGGCTTGAAAAACACTCATAAAGCTATGAAAGGGGTGAGTGAAGCTGTCAGTCTCCAGACTCCCATGCTGAAGAGTTCAGACTGAGACTGAAACCACACCATGCTCTCCACCATCTTTTTATCTTTTTTTCTGTTTATGTGATTCAGCGCCACACAACAACTCTGTCAGGATCAAGCTTCTCATCGTGCAATTTGTAACAATATTACTGGTCCAAATTAGGTGCTTTGGCACTTACACTTAATGTACTTTGTTAAGACAGAATGGCTCGTGTAAAATGCACTGATGCAAAGAAGTACCTCCATGGTTCACTCAGGACAACCAGAAAACTAAATGTGGAATACCTCACACCTCACACATTCAGTGATCACTAGCTTAAGGATGTCGTAGATGTGGTGGGACAGTCATTTGCAGCTTTTTTAAATTAAAAAAAAAAAAAAAAGTTAAAAAAGGATGGTAATGTCTTTGAAAAAAAGGGAGATATTAGACATATAAGGAAATTTGGGTTCAGTTTCTTTGGAATTCAGAATGAAAAAATCAAATCTTGGACAGCGCTTGTTTGTACATAGCAAGTTTAAGTACAGCTGTGAGTGTACACATAAAAAGGACATCAAAAGATGCCATTTGTGACTTACCCAATAAATTGTGTCACTTTTGATGTCTGATGTACGTTTCTTTGCTTTTTTTTTAGCCGACATTGGTCCTGGGATTGTTATTACCGATGAGGGGAAGTTTAAAGCCTTCAGCATTGCTTAAGTCCTAAGTTTTAATACAAACAAGGAAAGAACCTTCCCAAAGTTTCCCTCATCTTCATTCAGACAATCCCCTGCTCCATTTCTTAAGAACAGATGCTTAAAAGTATAACAGATAATGGCCATAAATGTACTCAATCATTTTCCCGTCTCCAATCACTGTTATATCTTCTGAAATGGACAAAAGGTCCTTGACACTATCACTGTAAGACTACAGTCTGAACAAGTTTTTCATTCGCATTGATTGTGAACTGCCATTAATCAGCTTGCCTTGTTGGTAAATCAATGTTCTTTTCAGCACTAATTAGTGCTTCTTCACTGATCCAATAAGCTCGGTTGTACACATGGATAGAGGCTCTTCTTACAGTGTGTTAATTATGTGGCATTAGGTACATTTCAGGTCTGCTCACTACCAGACAAATCTCTCTAAATCTTTAAAGTCATATTTTATCAGGAGGATTGTGGTAGATTGAAGCAAAATTGGTTTTTAATGTCTTTGTTTGTGTGGTGCCACGACCCCCTTCTTTCCTCATTTTGAGTAGTTCAGTGGTGCCTCTGAATACTAATGCGTCGTTTTTCATCAAAAAATCCAAACTCTGGACTGAAGGTCTCAGTATGTGGCTTAAGTTATGCACTATGAAGCATTTATTCAACAAAGTATTGAGGTTTATGCAAGAGGATATTGCCTAAATGGATGTAAAAGCTTCAATACTCACTAACTTAAAATTGCTCTAAACGCAGACGGCTGAGATCCCACAGACTATCCTTTTTCGCTTCACTTCTTCATGCTGTCACACAGCCAGCTCTTTGTAACTCGGGCTAACCCTGCAGACGTCTTCTAAGTCTTTGTGTATCTATTTAAACCCCCACGCTCTTGCATGTTTATATTGAATTTGGGATTTTTTTTCTTTTTCTGTGGGAATCCTTCTTTTTTTTCCTCCTCTGGGATTTTTGTTGCATGTTCCCCAAACGCAGGCCAGATTTCTGCTTTATTCATTTTTAAGTTTCTGGCCAATATTCATTTTATGAAGGCTGCCAGTTTCAGTTCGATTCAAGTTCGTCTCCTGATTATAAAAGAGGGTTCACTATGGTCAGCCGACGCGACGCAGAGAAGGACGTTTGGAAGTTACAATCATGTTTACACACCTGTACTTTCACAGGCGCAGTGTGGAGTTTGAAAGGTGAGGTTATGAATTGGCTGACCGCAGCCTTGATGGCACTGTAAACAAAAATGAAGTGCTGCAGCCGCCAAAAAATTTCAGATAAAGTCAATAAGCACAGAGCTTCGCACTCACACACTCAATCACATCTGGAAATGTTCTTCTGCAGAGGATGTTGCTGGCTTTCTGACATTTATCTCCACTGTGGCCCAGAGTTGCTGTGGGGCACTTCGGATTAAATTCAGAATAGTGTAATAATACTGCTGTCATATTCATGCCTAAGGAGACGTCCTGACAGTTGTGTGTTAGTACAGTAGAGGTGCGTATACCAGTGTTTTATCTGAAGAACGGAAACAAACCAAACATGGCTCCTCAGCTCCTTCTCTTCAGATACAGCATGTTTAATGTTTCGCTTGATTCTTTTATCCTACATGTATATGCCTCTTCTGGATACGCAGTGGCAGAAAAGATTAAGATTTGGTTGTATGCGCTTATGCTACTGCGTCAGCAGGCAGGTTTCACCGCATCCAGTGAGCAGTGATAGTACAAGCAGTCGCTCGTGCACTTTCTCCTCCCTTCAGCTCCTTCCGTTTTCTGCAGTCCTGCTCCGATATTAAAGCTTAATAGAAGCCAACAGGCGGCTTGTCAGCCTGACGAACACCGAGCTGCTTGTCTCAGGGCATCCAGCTACAATTACAGTGTAACGAGGAGAGGAGAGGAAGAGGAGGAGGAAGAGGGGAAGAAGGTAGAGGAGGAGGAGAGGAGACTGAGGATGAGTGAGGAGATGAGACAAAAGAGGAAACACAAAAGAAATGAGAGAACAAGAGGAGAGCAGGGGGAGAAGTCACAAGAGCGGATTAAAGAGGTGAATAAGAAAAAAGAAAGGTAGAGAAAGAGGTTATTGAAGAGAGAAGAGACCTAAAAACACCAAAGCTGTGACAGCTTTGTAGTTCAAAACAACCCTGATAGTATATTTGTGTAATTATACCTTGGCAACAGTTAACTGTCAAAATTCAAAGCACGAAGAAGCCTGCACACTGATTCTCTTGTTAGCCGGTAATCCTCTCCCCATATTTCTCTTGCGCCCGCTGCTCCTTTGATCACAAGGGTGGCAGCATGATGGGGTAAAAGCTTAAAATTTCAGAGAGAAGTGAGAAACTTTTACTGACACACTTTTAAGTCAAGGTTGTTTGCTAAAAATCCAATATTAAAATAACAAAGTGATGCTCGTTGGTAGTTGGACGGTGATTTCTTTTTGTTTCCTACTTGCACATTTTTTTCATTTTTTTTCCCTTTCTTGATTTTAGAAGTGAGTGGAAAAAAGAAACCTTTCATAAAATCCTGCTATTGTAACACCAGTTGTTAAAGTCTTTTGATGATTAGAGCACTGACAGAAGATGCGGTATCTGCTCACACATTTGGCTGCACTTTTGACAATGGCCTTATGAAAATGTGTGAATGAAATCGATGAAGAAGACAGATAAATAGGATAGATGACGAGTCATTTTCAAGCCTGCCATCCGTGCTGATCTGGATTAGAGACATGGATCCAAAACATAATCCCCTTTTGGATTCTTCGATCTTGTTGTAATTCACTTCGTTTTTGGGGGGGTATGAGAGCTATAATGTAAATCAATTAATGAAATCTGGCAAAGCTGTAGCACTGCTACAACCACCTTCAAACAAGCCCATCTGAGGGGTTTCAAATACATTTTATATCTGTGTATCAGCTATGAGATTTTTTTAACCTGCATAGGCCCTAAAACTTTAAACACTGAGGAGGAAACATCAACCTTTGATCGCATGCTTTACAACTGATTAACCTGTTTTTATTCATCAGACGCTGCCATTTTTGCTGACGACAGGATTTACACGGATGCGGTCCCAGCTTCAGTTGTTTCACTTCTACAGTAATTCCCTTTAAATGAAGCCATGTCCTGTGCTGCTATGCTGAATTTTGAGTCTCTTTGCTGTGTTGGTGTTCTTTGCAGTGGAAAACAGGGAACAACTCACCTTTTCAAGTGCCGGCGTGGGCTCCAGCCAATCAAATCATTTAACTGTTGTGTCTGATCTCCAAGCATCAAGCACATATACTGTAAGGCTTTGACACATTTTGCAAGTGTAAATCCTGATAAAGTCAACAGTGCCCCAGGTTACACATGGTTATTCTTACAAAAAAAAAGAGAGAGAGAGAGAGACATGCATGGTATGTAACCAGAAGTACCAATTACCGTTAAGACGTGTGCATCAGCTAATTCACTTCTACACTGGTTTTGATTGCTGTTTGGAGGTTTTGGCCTTGTTAGATGCTAACTAATTTGGGAGCTATTCTGAGACTGCCTATGGTTCGGTAAGCTCCTTAATCAAAAGCCAAGCCAAGCAATTTTTATGCAGTTTGAGAGTAGGAATAGATGTATTAGAAATCCAGCACATCAAAACAGAACAAAGAGACTTCGCAGCATCCCGGCAGACCTGTTGATGGCACCAACGCACACTTCTGAGCTTGATAGGTTACGACTGTGTCAGGGAACAGGCAAGGATGTGAAGGGCTTTCATCTCCAGAATCTACCATCTCGCTGCATAATGTTCGCATTTTTATGTCCGCAGTAAAGAAAGATGCACGTGGCAGTGCATGTGAGCAGCAGTGTGAATACGTTTGCAGAGATGTACATGCTCAAGTTAGTGAGTAAATGCACAAACTGCCTGTATCCGTTGCTCAGTGACTTGTTTTATCATCACCCTCTCTTTTCCTCCGTTAAAAGACTGCAGGCAGTACTCTGCATCTCCGTTCTCCTCCCTACCATGGCTCTTCTCCTTTTTTTAGCATCTGCATTACTTTTCTATCAGGTATCACACCATCTTTTCCACTAACGCATCAAATTCTTCGTCACACACAAACATACAGTACACATCATGGTGTGAGCTGTCAAACTAACACCACATATTGTTCAAGGATGGAAACAACCTGAGCAAGAATAAACAGACTCTGAAAAGAAGCACAGCTCCTTACTTGGCCTAAACCTTACTGTCTCATAAGCTATGTTTACTCTTGGAATGACTGTGAAACCATTTATGGTTGCTCCCTGACAGTATTTTCAGTACATGGCTGATGAAGGATGCTGGAGAGTTCTGCACAAGTCTGGTTTATATGTATATATGCGTGTGTGTATGCGTGTGTGTGTGTGTTTGTGTGTGTATATATATATATATATATATATATATATATATATATATATATATATATATATATATATA
>JAOWBL010060423.1:0-22233 GCA_028564865.1 Zenarchopterus dispar
TATATATATATATACACACACACACATATATCTGGTGTTGTTCTTACTATTGAAGTTTATTTCATGGTTTCAAGATCTAAACTTCTCTTCAGTGCTTCCTCAACTTATCCTGACAGTCATGTTTCCACCATTGTTTTATATGTCTTGTTTGTGCCACTCATTGTGTTGACTTTAAAGTCAACCTGTGGACATCCCTAGAAAATAGCAAGCATAATTGGACAGCCTTTATCCTGAAACAAAGCTCTGAGTGCTATGCAGCAGGAGAGTGAGTCAAGCTGAGTCTGAGCAAGCAGAAAGATTGGTTTTATTAAATGCACCTCCTGTATGAGCCTAAACAGGAGATCGTTTTTCATGACATGAATTTTCTCAAGTTTTTTTTTTTTGTTTGTTTTGTTTTGCTCTTAGAGTGAATCATACAGCCTGACTGCCTCACCTGTTTAGGCTACAGAAAATAAATTCAGTCTAAGTAGTTCAGATTGTCAAAGGAGATATTTTCTTTCTTTTCTTTGGGAAAATGTTTTTCAGAAAGACTTCTCCTCGAAGCGTTTATATTTGTCAGAACCACATAGGTCCCGTTATACAAAGAAACCATTTGCAAAGTAATGTCTCCTGGTAATTGCTCATTGGATGAAAACATCCATCACGGTATGTAATATTAGAACGTATTTTGTTGTCTTTGAACCATAAGAGAGCAAAGAAAAGCTTAATGTCTCTCTTATTTTCCCCAGTTGTCAGCAGTTCTCAAGCAGTTTCTTTTTTACAGTAGCGTAAGGATTTGCTCCACAATCTACTACACAAGAGAAGTGTGAATTACCACAACTTTGTTTCATATTAATGTGGATATTATGCCTCTATCAGTTATTCTAACTGGACACTTTTTGCCCCTCTGGTAGAATTTTGGGAAAAGTTCAGATAATTTATATTTTTCTAGATACTTAAAATAAGATGTTTAGAATCTGTTCACAGTGTTTAGATAGAGTATGTTGAAATGAGAGTTGTTCAAATGCAGATTGGGCATTCAAATACTTGATATTAGACAAATACGAGACATAAGTTTTCTATGCGATTGCTATGAATCAGAATCACAGTAATCTGAAAAATGTATTCTATTGGAAAAGGTTTCTGTATCATGACAGGTGTCACCTAATGGAATATTAAAAAAAATATGATCATGTGCTGTGGTACTTATAGTTACATATTAAGTGTGGTTTTTGGTTCAGGATTGTACCAACTCTATGACCATGCCATAAACTTTGCTCCATGTAATGCCATAGACACATTGTTCGAGTCAAGCCAACATGGACTGCAAAGACTCTAATTGCATTACATGTAATAACATTGTATTTCCTGATATGTATTTCCAGCCACAACTTTTTTGCTGTTTCCAAACTGGTTAGAACTGACTATGATTTCAGTTGCTCAGCCTTTGTTTTTCCTAGATTACTAGACATTTTGCCTTCCTGGTGGGTTCTTGCAGCATGGAGGCACTTTCTGTTGTCAGCACTGTTTTGATGAAATTAGCATGGTTTATGAATGGCATAATTACAGAATTATAGATAAATATCTTTGCTCTAATCTGGATTATTGTAGCTTTGATTTAACTCCATTTCAAATGAGCCAGCTTCCTGCAAAGGTCTTGGACTAGATGGTAAGTAACAACCATTCAGAACATAAGGAGCATTTATGGCTATGTCTATAACCACTGAATTGAAATACAGTAAAATTTTGGCCATGAATGACAGAATCAATGAGAATACAAATGAGGAAACAAGAACAGATTATAGTAGGTCTAAAATCTTACACTAATAACTAATAACATCTGCATTTTTCATGTAACTACTTTGGTTGACCACCTGAAATGTGGAAGAGATGCTATCTCTGTTATTTATATCTGGCAGGTTAATGGCAGGTTACTCCTAGCACGCAAGCTTCCTTGGACAGCATCCACATTACAGCCTGTACATGTAGCTAGATTAATTGCTGGGGGTGTTGGGGAGAGGGCTCAGTGACAATAGATTGGTATGTTGGCTCCAACAGAGCACCCACTGCTGCTCCTGCAGTTCAAATGAAATACTTAATTATATGCTTCAATGAGCTGAAAGACACGTTTGAATTGTCAAAAATCAACATCCAGGGATAATTTCATTCTTGAGGTGGTAAATCCTTTTTCAGCATAAACAGTTATTCTTTTGGCCCACAGGGAGAACTTCCTTATTACTTATGAAGTTCTCCCACAGGGAGAAATGAACTCAACCCTCCAAATCTTCCCAAGCATTGTTCAAGTCAGGATCGGATTTAAAATAAAACATTACAAACCACCACAACAAAAATCATTCTTGATGTTTATTGGTTTTCATGTGAAGCTTAATGCCGATTACTTTATGTATTTATTTATTTGACTAAATAAATAACAATAAATAGCACAAAAAATCCTACAGTTTGGCTATATGCAATGGATATCAGCTGATATAATATAACATTAATATAGCTACCACAGCTGCCATAATTACACAGGAAAAGAGACTAAGAATTCTTTAGAAAAGAACACCACCCACAGAACACTAAACTACTAAGTTTTGTATTAACATCCATCCATCCATTTTCTGCACCCACTGAATCCAGTGACAGGGTCACAGGGGTCTGCTGGAGCCTATCCCCACTCATTTCAGGTGATAGGCTGGGGTACACCCCGGACAGGTCACCAGTCCATCGCAGGCCCACATACACAGACAAACAACCATACACACACTCACTCACACCTACGGGCAATTTAGAATTCTCAGTTAACCTAACGTACATGTTTTTGGACTGTGGGAGGAAACCGGAGTACCTGCAGAAAACCCACTCAAGCACGAGAGAACATGCAAACTGGAACCAGGAACCTTTTTGCTGTGAGGCAACAGTGCTAACTACTAAGCCACTGTGCTGCCCATTTTGCATTAAGACGGCATTAAAATGATCCCATGACCTCTGTGATTTTGTTGAAATAGGGTAGGTAATTTGTGGTGGAATTGTTACTTGGCTGATCACACACATGGTGCATACACACTGAGTCAATACCACAGACAGAAAAATTACCACAGGCCTCCAGGTAATACTGGTCCTGTGGAAATAAGGCATAAGTCAGAAAACTGCCAGAGGCAGTAAACAGCTGTCACCAAGCTACTTTTTACTGCATAGTTGCTAACAATTTAGGCTCTATTGGCGTGAAAAACTTGAAATTGATTGTCTGTTTGCATTGGGTGCATGTAATCTTTCTTTGAATGTACTTTCTCGATGCCAAGAGAAATAACACAAAAGTATGAGACGTGGCCACCATGGTCACTGTACTCATAATGTTTGCACTAAAATTCATGCGCTTGCTGGTTGCTGATACAACAGTTTACTCAGTACTTGGGGTTTGGACGTGCTAGTTTATCGTGTTAAAGCAGCACTGACTTTCAGGTTTACTTTTTCTTCAAATCCAGCAGCATACTGGGGTCGTGTACATAAAACAGTCCTTTGTGAAATAATGTGAAAAAGTAAATACATTTGCTCTGTTGCTGGACTGCGAAAACAGTCTGCATCCGCTGATCCTTGACAACCAAAAACAAAATTGAAATGGAGACATCTCTGAAATAAAAGCAAAATACTTTGTAAGAAATACTAGCAGATCCATTAGGATGGAAAATATATTTGATCCTTTCTATATTTGATCTGCAGCTTTTTATTCAGCTTTTTTTATTTATCTGCTGATTCACATGTATTTATTTAATTCCATTTTACTTCACATTATTCCATGTTTTTATGTGCACCATCACATCAGAGCAATTTCCTAGTCTGTAAACCTGTTTACTGGCAATGGCAATAAAGTGATTCTGATTCTGATGAGCTGGGAAAGGCTCCAGCAGACCCCCGTAACCCTGTACAGGATTAAAACAGGTGTAGAAAATGGATGCATGGATCCTTTCTGTATAGTCATAAACTTTCGCTTTGAAAGTACAGCGGAATCTCTCATTCTCTTGTATACATCATGAAGGGCCAAAATTAGAAAAAACACCGTTTCTCTTCACCCTGAAAGTTTGTACACAAGAGTAGTACTTACATTTGCCTCACTTTTTGAGCCTCCAGCAGCATTCGAGATGATAAGTCATCATAATATGAATTAGATACATCATGAAACACTGTAAAGCATAATATTCTTACTCAAGCTTTATTTGGTGGTAAAAGTTATTGAAATGTTAGTAGCGCCACAGTTCAGTTATATTAAAAAGAATGCTGCCAATCGCAACACCACATATGTTTTCTTGCTAGTATCTCATCATCAAACCTTTTTTATTGGAGGATAAGAAGCGTGGAATGAATTTTCTCTTGCCACTGAGTCAGAAGGACAGTTTGTGTCAGCAAGTAACAATCAGTAATTATATTCTCCAGAGAGATATGGAGCAAGATATAGAAAAAGTATTTGCTGTTCACCTTTGCAAAGAATTGCTTATTTTAATCCTCAATTTTGAATTTGAAATGTATATATATATATATATGTCTTAGTTCTTATTCTCAATATTCAGCAAACATTCAGGGCAGTTTTGCTGTCTCATACCACAGTTTGAGATTTTTGTTTAATGGAGGCAGTATTTGTCATTTCTGGGCAACCTTCATGAAGCTCATTTTAATGAGTGATGACATCAGTCATGGTTGCTCCTGCTTTGGTCAATGGATAACTTCTGACTGACTGCAGGATTTATGCCATCAAAATCCTCTCTAAGTGATGTTCAGTAAAAACTCCTGCACTGTCAAAAGACTCTGGGTGGAACTCCAGAGATGAGATCCATTCTTCCTCACAAAGAAGTGCAAACAAGCGTTTTATTTCGATAACATCATGTTGTGTGTCAGGCCGTGTGAATTCTTTGCTTCTCTGTGACAGCTCCATGTTGTTTGAATCACTTTGACTTGACACATGTCACAGAGGGACCCTGTGTATTTCTTTTTCTTTTTATGTATTTTTTACTTTTTTTTATTTGTTGTAAGTGTGATGAACTGGTTTCAGAAACTCAGAGTCTGAATAATCTTAAAACAGGTAGGCAGATGTGTGAGACAGGTCTATCATTTGTTTTTGTACACTTAAGGTATGTTTGTTTAAACACTGTAAGAGCTTTGTAATCAAACTTGATGTGCTAATTTGAATTATTTTTCGTTTCAGAACCACTGTTTTTACCATGGCCATGTAAGAGGACATCCTGATTCCTGGGTAGCTGTCAGCACGTGTTCAGGAGTCAGGTACAATCAGGAGATCTGTCCATGTCATTACCATGATGGGTTCTTCATACACAAACACACACAATATGTATATGGATAGTATCAGCCCCCATCTCTGCCCACAACTTAAAATCTTTATCAAATATTGATCACAAAACACTTTTCCCACGTTTATGCTTTTATGTTGTATTTGTGAGGTATATTTTCAGTTGAGAGTTCAGTATGATTATGGCTTTGGGGTGGGTGCTTTGGTGGATTGTATCATTTTCTGGAGGGTAACACATCAATTAGGTGTTGGGCAGGACGGGATGACTCTTTTACTGTTTGATTTCTGCAGACAGCAGGAGGTATGGATGTCATCCAGGTAGCTGTTGATTTGTGACGTTTTGCAGTATTGTTATGGTTCTTTGCAGGGTCTTTTTGTCTGCCTGCCACCAAACCACACCAGGAAACGGCATGTTAGGACATTCAATGGCACATCACTGCTGTGATAATTTGAACTTACTGAGCAATCTCAGAAAGTACAGCTGCTTCTCGACTAGTGTCGTGGTCTTTGTTGTCCATGAGAGGTCGTCAGAGATGTGCATGCCCAGAAAACTAAAGTTGGGCACCTTCCTCACCTTCTCCCCATTTATGAGTAGTGGTGGATGGGCATCTTCTTTCTTCCTGAAATCTTTTATGAGCTCTTTTTACTTTTGATGTTGTGTTACTTTATCCCCTGCAAATCGCTCTGTCAGCCTCTGTACGCCCTCGCTGTAGGCAGACTCGTCCCCTCTGGTGATCAGCTCCACCACCGTTAGGTGACTGTATGTGATCATCTTGAGGATGTAGGCATCAGTCTTACATGTTTACAGCCTGAGAGAGGTTCAGAAAGACTAAATGGATACAAAAAAGCAACATTTTCATTAGTCTGAGAGAAAAAAAACTCCATATTTACATATAATCAGCAGTGGTTCGGTTCTGACGTATACATCAGCACTCAAGTCCCTCTGGTGTAATATGTGTAGGTGGCCAGGTGCTGCCTGTTGTCAACAGCTTTGAGAGGGACACGAGCAGACATCCGGAGAACTGATAAATGCAAGCCAGCTGAATGTAAATGCGTTTGTAAATGTCCAGCCGTCAGAAGGGGAGCGGACCAGAGCAGCAAGGCTCCTGGACTTCAAAATAGACAGGAGATGAAGCATTTAATGTCATTAAGCAGTGCAATTACACCAAATCAGCACATTATTCCACTAATAGATTATGAAAAAGAAGACTACGATTTTTAAAGCTTTAAATATCACGTCACCAATGCTAAAGGCAAATTAAAATAGTAATTTCTTTAAACGAGCAGTACTACTCGCTCTGAGCTGAAAAAGTCACCTGTCTGTCATCATAAATGATTGATGAAGAGTTAGTTTAAAGTCATTTCAGTTTCTTATAAAACTGCATGTGCCAGTTTAAGCATGCTGTCCGCTGTCATCATGAATCACTGTGGACAAACCTGGCTCTGTAGTATTTAAGTCAAAGAACAAAATGCTGGTCGAATGATGATGTCAGACAGATGCTGCATTAAATCAGTAGAGATTAAATACTGTGTGATTTTTTTTTTCCCAGAAGAACAGATAAATTGATGGATCAGTTGGTCTGTTCAGGCATCTTTAGCAATTCCCTGTGCTAGACAACAAGAGCATGAATCAGTAATGCTTTTCACAAATCAGCAGTGTTACTTCACATTTCATCCAGTTCTTCTCATTATAGTATAAGGATGACAAACAAGATCCTCGATTCTACAAAACTGTGAAAATGCAAATGTTTCCTGATTTTATTCCTGACATATGTGAATGATTTGTGCAAAAGCAGCTCCTGCTGTTACAGCAGACTTGAGGCTTTTCTTTCGGATGGCCAAATTACACTACTGCTAGCAAATGATGATTATGTAAAAGAAAATTGTCCTTATTGCAGAAATTGATGTTCTGAGGCTCTGGGCAGGATAACAGAGTTTTGAATGAGAACTTTTTCCACATGTTTCAGCACAGGCCTCTGTTCTTATGTGCAGTCCTCCAGCGGTTCTTTGTGTTTTGTTTCCCTTTCTGTCCCATAGAACCAAGCTCATTTCCCCTGTCAGCAACTTTCTTTCCCTAACACAATGTTTCATACTGATTCAGGATGAATTACATGATTTTATAGGAAGTTGTTAGACAGCCTCAAAAACATGATTACTCCAGATAAGAACAAAAACGTGCTTAATTTTTGAAAGCAGTGGTTCAAAGCTCAAGTACAATATCCACATGGCCGGGCAGTGTGAGGAAGCACAATAGCCAGCACAATCCAGAAATAAATTGATTCCCTTTGCACCCATTGTGTCGCTGTTATGTCAGTCGTAACCCTGGCAGAATAATCAGAGGCAAGGTGGAGTAGATGTTATACAACTTTAAAAACATAATAAACCACAGTTAGCACAGTGTGAGTCATTACTTTTCAAGGTCAGGACAGCAGTGGCAATTCAAGTAGGTTGCACAAGCTTAGACGTTTCTGTATCTATGGCAATGCTCAAATATAAAAAACAAACACTGAATTGAACCATCTCCTTTTAATGACTTTAAAATTTAGTTTTTGAAGAAAGATGAAAATGATGAGAGGGGGAAATGTGGGGTGTCCAAAGAACTCCAGCTCGTGATGTGGCTCACCTGAAATGTTTAGTCTGATTAAAAATCCGACCTCGTTACACCAGGGCCCAGATTCAAAGAGAGCGTATGAAGTGGAAGTGTGGCAGAATGTAACACAAGACAGAGCAGACAGGACAGGTTAGTTAGTGACCCCTAAAGGTCGATGAGATAAACAGATGAGTAACTGCACTTCACATTCAGTAAAACTGCCCTTCTGTTGCTTTCATTTTTGCTTTATATAATTGTGACGTAGACAGCCTTTTTGTTTTCAGATTGATAAGTATGTGTAAATGTCTATTCGTGGCTAAAAGTGGACATCGGGCATGTATGTGTGATTTCACAAAGATTCAAGTTTACAAAAAAGAACTACAGTGTATACACATTACTGCCTTTGTACACATTGTTTTTAATTTGTGGACTTTTATTTGTTTTCCTTTTATCTTTTGATCTATTCTTTAACACCACATCTGAGCTGTTGCTGTGTAACAAGAGTATAGATTATCTGCCTCATGTTTTGTCTTTGGTAAATGTTGAATCATCTCATACATTGTAGCTGATATTTGTTTTGAGACAGCAGTGGCATCAGAATAAGTTCTGGAGCGTTGATCTGTACATATGAACCTCTCTTGAAAGATTCTATGATTTGATGTTTTTTTAGACTCCGTCAGTTTCCCCAGGTCCATTTCTCTTTCTCCTTCTCTCTCGCTCTCGTTTCTCACATACAGAGGCCTGATATCCTTGAACGTTAATGACACCTACTACCTGGAGCCAATCAGTGCTGCGAACTCATCCCACCATTCACTACTGAGTGCCAGGGAGCTACCGGTTAAGGATGGAAATTGTGGCCATGACCATCAGACTACACAATCCAACCACATTTTGAACCTGCTCAGACCATTTCATTCAAGGGTGAGTCCCCCAGAGCAGCTGAGGCTGTTTAAAGTTGGAGTCCTCAAAAATGAATTTGAAGCTCAACTACACAACAATTACACCTTCAGTAGTTTTACAGCTGGAGAAATTGTTTTTTTTGTTTGTTTGTTTTGCGTGTGTCACTGAGCAAGTATTTCATTATGTCTTTAAACATACTGTAAATCTAGGGCTGCTTGCAGTTACAGAGAAAAAAAGATTGAAATCAAAAAAGATTGAAATCAATTATTTCTGTAGTGCTTATTCACAATAAAAGTTATCTCAAGGCAAAATTCATAGAATGCTAATTCATAAACACAACAGTCTAGGTGAACTTTCATTTCCGTGCAGTCCCCATGCTGAACAAACGCAAGGCTGCAGTGAAGTGGGTTAATAAAGCAACACCAGAACCAGACTCAGAGACAGCAGCCATCTGTCTCGACCAGAAATTAGCCCTGGGATATCTGCCTATGAGACACAAAGAAGAATAATGATAACAAAAAGGACATACACATGCAAAACGAGTGATGAGGAGAGAGCCCGGTGCATCGTGGAAGGGCCCCCAGCATCGACGCCTGTAGCAGCGTAACTGAGGATGGTTCAGGGCGTCTGAGTCAGCCCTAGCTATAAGCTTCATCAAAAAGGAAAGTTTGAGCTCTAATTTGAAAGGTAGGGTGTCTTCTATGTTCTCGGCCAGGGAGTCCAGTGAGAGAAGTTGTTGCTCCAGCGTTAGCAGCAGCATCTCCAATCAGATGCCTGTTGTGGTTCAATTTGATGCTGCAGTCGAATGTTCCACACAGAATGTTGGGATAGTTCTACTTTAGACATCATGGAGTGTCGTGTCACAGCTTGGTAGGGACAAGTTGTACTTTAGATTTTAGATTGTGTCAGCTTTAAAAGACCTGTAATGATACCTTTCTGCGTCAACCTGAAGCTTCATTGGTGCTTGAGAATCTGTGAGCCAATCAGAATTCTGTATATTACTGTAAAAGTGTCACCTACAGTTTTCTGATTTTCCTATTCAAATCAAGAAAATTGAACAAGCAAAACAAAACATTTTCAAAGATGAATTTCAAATACATGTTGCAATTAGTGTCAGGTGTAACTTCCACAGAAGACATGCCAGTATTATATCAGTTAGGAAGAGTTCTGTCAAAAATGTCAGGACCTTTTACAAACCTTGTACTGACAATGTTAATATTTTAGCTGCAATCAAAAATGATTTCATAATTCTGTGACGTGTCTTTGTTGGACATTACCAGGTTTTACTGAAAGCAGTGTGCGCTCTGTGGAGTGGATTCCTGGCTTGACACTTGGAAAAACATAATCTCCACTGCTGCTAAGCAGTAAGCTAGTCGACCACGAGGAGGCTTTAACTGTTGATTTGCCTCCTTAAATATGATAATTATTCATCTGAGCCCATTTGCTTACAGTTGATAATGTATCTTTGCCACTTCTGGTTTCTTTTTTTTCTTTTTTGGGTAATAACTTGATTGATTAGTTGAAAATAAAAGTACAGTTACAGTGTCATGAAAAGTGCACCTTCTTGTAATTTTGATTTAAGGCTTTATGTGTCAGAATAAACCAAAAGTAAAAGTATATCCTTATTAGGTCTGAAGCTTAGGCAAATAAAATATCAAGTGAACTATAGGACAAACCTTATTACAAACATTTCCTTATTTATTGAGCAAAAATGCAGAAACAGGATGTGAAATAAAGCCAGTAATAAAACAGCATGTAGAATCACTTTTAGCAGTAATAACTTGAATTGTTTTATCTGTTTGTTTAATGCATCTCAGACATTTCTGTGGAGAGTTTGTTGCTCCATGTCATTAAAGTTTTCCGACATTTCTTTTATGCGGACCTAGTTTTTTTTTTCTTTTTCAGCACTTCTGCTTTAGATTTGTCTATGGATTGTTACATAAAGAAAATTAAGCTAACCTTTCATTTTTTAAACAGATGGTCTCATATTTGACTTAGTGTGCTTTGACCCATACCATCCCAGAGGCTGGCTTTTGGACCAGTCGCTGAAAACATTTTGGATCGTCATCTTTATATTTCGCCTGGATCACAGAACAAATTCAAATTCAAAAATACCTTATTAATTCTCAAAGGCAAATTGTTGCAGGAGTCCTGATTTAAGTCTCTTCAAAGATCTTTATGTTGACCTTGTCCAGAGGGAGCATTGCCATCAGAGGGATTCCAGGATACACCAGAACACAGCAGAAACGTGCTGTTGTAGTCATTCCACATCATATGACAATGACAATAACAATGAGGAGCTGGTCACAGAAATAATACCATTTGATGGGACAATCATCTCATTTTGAATATGAACAAAACAAAGGAGATGATTTTGGATTCTAACAGGATTAAGTCAAATGGAAAAGTGGAGGTGGTGGAGGAGTAAAACCACCTCGGTGTTCACCTGGACAACAGACTGGACTGGAGATATGATACCGGTGCTGTTTATGAGACAGGACAGAGTAGACGTTGCATTTTAAGAGTGCTTCGGTCCTTCAGTGTTTGCAGCAAGATGTTGAATAGCTTCTGTATGTGGAGAGTGCCATCACATCTGCAGTCATCTGTTGGAGGAGCATCATCAGAGCCAGTTACTTAAACTAATATACAAGGCTGGATCTATTCTAGAGCCTCTGGAGCTGATTGTGCAAAGCAGATGACAACCGTGAGCATCCTCTTCACAACACAGTGATTCAGCAACAGAGTCTTCACTCAGAGACTTCTTCATATCTGCTGCAGAATAGACAGGAGATCCTTCCTGCCCACAGCTATTAAACCTCTACAATGACTCTTTTGAAGAGACTTTAATGACTACCGCAACAGTTGACCCTTTATCTGCCTGCTCAACAACAGGGTGATATGGTGACCCCAAATCACCTCAACCATATTGTTGAGCAGGCAGTTAAAGGGTTCATTTGCCTTTTGGGATTAATAAAGTATTTTTGAGTTTGAATTTTAAAACTTGAATTAGGTACACCTTGAAAATACCTGGTTGAATCTTCTTTTGTCCTTGAACTACTTTGATTCTTCATGGCATAGATTCAGCAAGAGGCTGGAAACATTCCTAAGAGATCTTGGTCCATGTCGACATGATAGCATCACGGAGTTTCTGCAAATTTGTTGGCTGCTCATCCATGATGCAAATCTCCTATTCTACCAGACCACAAAGGTGCTCTATTGGATTGAGAATTGGTAACTCTCAAGGCCATTTCATTTCAGTGGTCTCGGTGTTATGGTCAAGGAACCAATTTGATTTAAGCTTTGTAACATAGTGCATTATCCTGCTGCTCTATCAGAAGATGAGTGCACTGCAGTCATAAAGGCTGTCACCTACAATTTAAAATGTCCTTGACACCTGCCATTGTGGCAAGATTTTTAAAGAGTGGCCAGAGTACTTTAGCTCCTCAGTGTCCTGTGTAATACACAAGTTCAATTTGGGCCCTGTGCATAAAATGTTTTCATTTTCTCTACTCTCAGGTGAAGAGGAATACCTTGGACACAACAAAGTACATGGAGCTGTACATTGTGGCAGACAACACTCTGGTAGGATAAGTCTCTGCCTACTCTACTCTCTACACAGAAGACTATTCTTGTTCACCTGTTATATTTGTCCACTAACACCAGGAAACCTTCATATGATGTATGAGGACAGAACCAAGCTTTTTCACACTGACAGCCCTGAGCAGAAGTAATAGTAAAGTAACAGCATGTGGGGAGAATCTAGACAGATTTGTCAGAGTAATGAAAGAGGATATATTGGTGGTGGATGGCTTTTAAATTTAAAATACACTTATCTGATGCTGTGTTTTATGTTTTTATCAAAGTCTGGGTTCTTTCTGTTATATTCATGTGATGATAATGCAGCTCATTGACTATAAAGAAGAATATAGTCCACTGATATTATCAAACTTTATATTCTATTTCTGGAATGTTTAAACAATGTGTAAAATATGAATATAATGAAAATGCAAAGACTCACAAGTAATTTAACTCTTTTAAATTAGAAGCATAGATGTAACAAATTATATCATATTTTAACATTAACAGATATCTTTCATTTGAAACATACATGCTCATAAGCTCAAGTTGGTGCCTGCAGCATCTTTTAAGTTTTTGGTGAGGGGCTTGTTTACTATCATATTACATCATCTTTTCTGTTAACAAAATTCTGTTTGTGGTTCTGTTTTGAATGCTTGAGAACTAAGGAGTACTGTTTTGAAAAGTAAAATGTTTCCCTATCATTGTCAGATCAGAAATATTAACTGGTCCACAGTTCTGCAGCCTCCATTGTTATGCTTATCTGATTTATAACGCTCCAGTTATGAGCAAGAGGTCTATGTTGGTAGACCAATTTAGCACTCAGCCCTATTGCTGTAATGTATGCAGAACATTGTTTTGTATGGTCTTGCTGACACAAGGTTTTTACTCAAAAAGATGTCATGATTGCAGCATATGCTGCACCAAAAGCTTTATATAATGTCCAACATTATTCATCAGTTCGTCATGTCCTGCCTACTAATTCACTCCCATACTGCATCACTGCAGAGGTTAGCTTAAGAAGTGCGGGCTAGTGTATGGATAATACCAATCTAGATAAATTGGTATCATGGAGTACGCCACACTGTCACAGAAACAAAAGTTCAGTTTAAAAAGAAGACTGTCGCTACCGTGAAACATGGAGGAGGCTCAGTTATGTTCTGAGGCTGCTTTGCTACATCTGGCACACTGTGTCTTGTCTTCTATTTAGGTACAATGAAATCTAAAGACTGCAAAATGTGCTGCCCAGTGTCTGAAAGCTTGCTCCAGATGCAGGTAATGGGTCCTCCAACTCAGGTAAAAATGCCCAGGAATGGCTAAGAACAGAACAGATAAAGAGCTGAAAAGAGCAGTCCAGACGAGAAATTCTTCAAACCTGAGACAGCTGAAGCACTTTGTTCTTGAGGAGTGGACCAAAAATACCTGCATACAGGCGCACAGGTCTCATTGAGAGTTTAAGAAATCACCTGATGGCAGTGACTGACTCAAAACATTGTGCAACAAAATATTAGGTTTTAGGGTCCCAGCATTTTTGTCCCAGCAAATTGGCTTTTTAAAGAAAAATGAGGGAGATGTATCACCTTCTGGTACTTCAATAACACATATTTAATGTGGCATGTTTGGTCATTGTTTAGAAAGTGCAGATGTGGCCCACTGAATGAGTGGGCCTGAGCTGTGTACATATCAGAACCATTAAAGCAAATGTTACTATTCTGTGAATTCCCAGGCGTACAGATAGATCCAGCTCTGACTCAGTTCCAATATTGATGTATAGAAGCATAAAACAAGAAAATATTCCAGTATTATCGCCAACATGGACGGCTTTAGCTGAATTTTTTAGTTTACCAAGTGAGAGCTATGCAGATTCTCTCTGGTATCGTCACATTATTACAACATAAAGGAGGCACAAGTTAAGGCCACTTGAATATCTTTTTTTTTAAGAAAAAGAAAGGGAAAAGAAATAAAGATAAAACAAAGAAAAGAAAACTTAGTAATGAAAATAACAGAAAATGGGTTTATGAGCCAGGTTGGTCAACAGTGTGTATGGGTGTGTGAAGAATAGGACAAAGGTGTGCTTTAGCTTTCAAAATGCTTTGCCACATCTGCGATTTAAAAAAAAAACATATTACTTTTAATGTCATTTTTGAGTGCTTTTCATTATTAACCATATAATACTGGATGTATCATAATTGATACATAAATCTCTGAGACCTATGAACCACCCCCATAATCAAAAAAGGACAAATAAATTATACAAACCAAAAAAATTATAAAATATAAACAACTAAATAAAACATTCATAAACTAATGTATTCATAATGATAGGAAAAACAATTATTTAGAAATTGTTAAATACAAAACTGGACAAATACAAAAAAGTGTTTTTCATTTCAATATATAATCAGTTGTGTCCCAGAATAAAAACCCCTTATTTTCCTCACTCAGCATTTCCCCAGAAGCCTGATATCCATCAATTTTAGAAATATGGTAAGGCTATTGATATCAGGAACTAAAGTGCTCTGAAAATTTCTCAGAGCACTTTTGTTTCTGTTAAAAGTAAAGAAAATAAGTGCTTGGGATTGCTATCTAAATTTCCAAAAAGAATGTCAAATTTGATTCATCAGACCCAAGCACACCTTTCTTTTTCAGCTCAGTCTATCTCAAAGGTCCCATGTTCTGCACTTTTTAGGTTGATGATGCACCACAATAGAGTTGTTTTACTTTGGACGTGAATCAAACACATGGTGCCTAAAACCTCCATGTTTTTGGGTGAACCATGAGCAGCCTATTGGCCGCCCCTTTCCCCTCCTCTTCACCCACCCTGCTGTTGTAGGTTACTTTCCTAAACCAAACACATTACCGCCAGTTACGACGCTGCCAGTTGCCACAGTGACAGAAACAATTCTATATATATATATATATATATATATATATTTTTTTTTCAACTGAATTCCATCTGCGGGGTGGGGCCAGAGCTGACCTCATGTGAGGTGTCAATCATTGGCTTGGTACAAGTGTATTGACATTTAGAGGGGCAATCTGCATATGGCATGAATGCTGGCAGAGGCAGAAAAAAAAATCTGGAAGCTCCAGATATGACTCTCAACCTTTTCCCCTTAATGCCCCTGAGGAGAGTGGTCACCACAGTGGATCATAGTCCACACATCGATTTGGCCAGAGTTTTATAGATGTCTTTCCTAGCGCAACCCCGCAAACACGAGGGAGAGACATACAGCCATTCACAGTCACACACACACACACACACACCTATGGGCAAGTTAGAATCATCAATCAACCTAAGCATGTTCTTTCAAAGTTTTTAATGATTGCTTAATCAATCATGGACCTCTTAAAATGACGGACAGTCTTCGACAGCCTACAAACTGGATATAACTTGGTGTTCTAAACTTCATTTCAAAATGAGCATATATTTTTCAAAATGAATTACAGTTTGAAATCTTAAATCATCAATCTATTTTCAAATGTTTAAAATTATAAAGTCATTGTATTCTGCTTTTAAAGTGCATCCAATTTACCCAGCTTTGTACCTGTTATAGAAACAATTGTATTTTTATGACCTGGGCAAAAGTAAACCAGGACTAGTTGAGTTTTAGGGGTCAACTGCTAAGCTTAGATATGACATTAAATCTCACATTATTCTCAATGTCCTGCAGTTTAAACGGCAGAACAGGGACTTTGAAAAGACCAAGACAAGGATAATGGAAATTGCCAATTATGTGGATAAGGTAAGACTTCTGACTTCTTTTGCTCCTGTCTTTGATTTTTTTTTGCAGAGCAAAAAGCTACATTTGACGCTCTGATATTGTTACATAGTCCTCACACTCTCGATGTCACTAATGTACTTTGTGCTCTATCTCAAAAATCCCATCAGCATCATCCCTGATTGAAAATCATGCTCAGAACAAATATCTTCCTCTGGATGAAGTTTCATCAGGATCTCTTGACTTGTGTCTCTTAACATCCATCTAGAAGAGATTATGAAGCAAACATCTTGTGTTGTAGGAACTTGTGAAAAGACTTTAAACAGCCTTGGATGTAGGTGTGAGAGGTGTATGGTTGTGTGTTCCGGAGCACATTGTCTAATGTTTTTTTTGTTTGTTTGTTTGTTTTGGTCTGCTTTTAGTTTTACAAGGCTTTGAACATCCGTGTGCCTCTCATTGGCCTGGAGGTTTGGACCGACAGAGATCAGTGTATCATCACCGAGGAGCCAAATGCCACCCTGTGGTCTTTTCTCCAATGGAGGCAGAAGCTAAAATCTCGCAAAAAGCATGACAACGCCCAGCTGCTCACGTAAGAGACACAAATTTACACACAAGCTGTGCCAGCCATGTAGAAAAAAAGAGAACACCCTCAGACCTGTTAAAAACAAGCTTTTATCTTCCAAAGTCATTTATCCTCCACTTCCACTGAACACACAAATAGTGTGTTGCAGAGGTTCTCTGGAAAAACACTCTCAGTTACTAGAAATAAAATATTAACAGGTTTAAGCTTATCTCCATTATGCAAACATAATTTCTTGATAATCTCTACTGATTTGGCCAATGCTGAGTATTAAAAAATGGCTAATAACTGGCCTGTTTCGACAGCAAATGTTATCTTATAGCACTTTACAGAGAAACCAAACATAAAAACAGTCTAATTAAAAACAGTCCAGTTCAGTTCAAATATAATCAATACAAAAATCTCAAATAAATCCACCTCAGAAAATCCACTTGTAATCTCATTCATTTAAATGTAATCCAGTTTATTATCATTTATAATTTCATACATAATATAATCTAAATATATAGTTATATAATTTATGTTCATATAATGCCAAGGTTTAAAAAACAGCCCATAAAAACAGTAATCACAATACTGAACAGTCTCTTTTGTAAACATTTGTCTGTTTGTAGACTAATGACTGCCAAAGCACTTTCAGATGACGCTTATGTCAGGATTGTTCTGGATTGACAGCAGGCGGATAGGCAGTTCAAAAAGGACTGGACAGAACATTTATTCTGTTCCAAGGACGGTCCACAAAATCAGTCAGTCAAAAAACAAGGTCAGCAAGGTCAAAAAGCACGATGGCTACTGGAAAACTACGGATTCTCAAAGGGCTGGTAAGTCTTGGTGGTGGCACACAAAACAAACTGGCAAAGGGTAGGTACACAAGGGTAGGGAGAATAAGGAGACACAGGTGGAGGACATTAGGGAGGAGCAGGTAATCACCGGGAGGAGGGAGCCCACGGGGAAAGGAAAAAAGAGAGAGGTCTGTGACTTCAAAATAAAACAGGAAATCATACAAAACAAAGGACTACTAAATAAAAGCCCTAGCTCAGACTAAAACCCTGACAGTTTACCATTTTCTAGTCTTATGCACATCAGCTGCTCTTGACTTGACATGTTCAGAGACACAGATGCTTCTTATTAATTGTCAACTTAAAATGTCTGTTTTTTTTCCTTTGTTTAATCAAAGTAGCTTTAAACCACATAGTCATACTCATTTTACTAATTGGACCACTGAGTCCAGTTAGAGTTTGGTTGCAGTTATTAGTCTGTGGGTTCATTTTCTTTTTCCACCAGCACTATGAAGCAAATATCCTTTTGTTTTACATTGTTCTCAGTTAAGACACAGTGAAAGAACATAACTGCTGAAGTGAGAAAAAACATTGTATAAGAGTTAATAAAAGCATTCAGAGCACACACAGATCTGTGGAGTATTGTTAATGATCTCACAGTGATTCATGAAATGAGCCATACATTTTGCTCATCAGTGGTAGATGTGGCAGAAACTGGTTGTGGTGTCCATACGTCAACACATAGAGGTGTTTAAGCTGCAGTGATATTACAGCTACTTGGTGGGTTTAATGTTGCAGCAGGTTACTGTATATTAAAATCTTTCAGTTCACTCTGAAAAGCAGGAAGAAATATGTTCAAATAACATCATTTCCGTGTGTAGTGACAATAATAATCATCATTCACCACCATTTTGAAGAATAATTCTACACACTGTTATAAAATGCCGAACTTGTTTTGATTCCTTTTAAATGCAGTTAACTGTATGACCGGTGTGTTACACTGAATGTATTTGATGTTCAATAATCAGTGAATATGGTAGTTTAGCGGTGTCTGCCCCTTTAATTTGGCTGTCATGTCAAAAACCGTTGGTTTTGGTTAACGGACAGTGTCATCTTGTTGTTCACTCTCTGTGTTCTTGGGCCAAGAAAAAGTCAGTCCTTATCTGGTAAACTGCTTCCTGTGGATTTTTTCAATTCCCCACATGTGTCTAATTTGATCACTTAATATAAAACAGAATCAATCTGAATGTGAAAAGAAGTTTCTCGCTTCCCTGTCAGAGGTGAATTTATTCCCTTTTTGAAATATCCACCTTGAGAAAAGCTGATCAGTGAAATCAGTTCCTTTAGTTGAGATCAGTGACAGAATCTTCATTCTAGTTTCTGCTCATGTTAATATGGGAGTTGAAAGTCAGCATCGCACCTCAGCAAATGGAACTGCTGCACTCTAATAAAGTCACACATAGTCCAACACACAGACACACACACACACACACCTATTTGCTAATTCGTCTCTCTAAGACTCATATACACCAATAGATTTGGTTCAGATAGCTTTATATTTTATTTGTCCATAAATTGACAAAGGACAATTTAACAGTCTTGAGCAAAATTTTGGTTCCGTTAATCATGTTTATACCAAGAGACAAGGCTGGATTCTGTAAACGGAGGAGACTCCGTCTCCTACATCTGACAGGCTGATCATTTGACCTTAATGGGTCTTAGTATCAGGCAAATATAACCTTAGACAAACAACAACATATCACTTTTTTTACCAAGTCATTACTTATTAGGCCAAATACATTCAAAAAGATAAATGTAATATGGGAAATACTAAGTAACACCATAAATCAGTAGCTTTTATGTCCACCTTTGGCAGCAGAAATTTGAAATAGTACATATCTTTTGTAATACTTCATCAGTCACAATAAGTCAGGTCCAGTTCTACCAAACTGAAACCGCTATTGCCAGCTGTCATCCTAGAGACTGACAATTGATTCTGCTCAGGTGCACCTCTACCTGGAACAAAGAAAGAAGTCCAGTGAAACTGCCTTGTTGAGCTTCAGCTGGAGCTTGAGTAAATTGTGGATGTAAAAATATTTGGCTCATTCTTCTTCACAACGTGGCCAGTTTATTGATTTTTGTGGGCATTTGCTTATGCACAGCTCTCTTAGGATCCTGCCACAGGGTAGAGGTGCTTTGCTGAAATGCTATTTGTTCTTTTTTGTTTGTTTGTTTTGTTTTTTTCAACAAATATGGTTGTGGGTGTTAAGTCCAAACAGCTCCACTCATGTTTCTGTACCACATTGTTCCACAAGTCATGTGATTTCTTCAGACATTGTCTGACAAACAGAGCTTTACCAACTTTACAAAATCATAAGAGCTTTTTTAGACATCAAGAGGCTTTAATCGTGGCCAAACAAACTATACATGTTAAGTCTTCTCCTCACTATGCTGTCAAGCACTTTCAGCACTCTTAGTGCCATTTGTATGGCTGGGGATGAAGCTCTTGGGTTTTTTCTCTTTAACCTTGAGGGTAAAGTTGGCTTCTGGAAGAAGTGGCAACTCTCATCCGTCTTTCTCACTGTAAAATATTGAACTCCAAATTGGAAATGGTTTTATTGACCTTCCAGATGCTTGTCCAACAACAAAAGCTTTTCTAAGAGCATTTCTTTTGTCTTCCCCTCTTGGCCTTATCCTAGCACACGCCTACATGCTCCACAGCAATAAACTGTAAAAATGTTTTTATGGAGGTCTGCACACTGATCATTTCATCAAATGTTTGATGGTTATGTGATGTCTGTCTGAGGTTGTACTTTCCCAATAATGTTGCCCAATGTGTTCAGAGGGTTTTGGATTAGGTTTTACACAAAAAAAACATAGTTTTAAAAAAGGGTCGACTAACATTTGCAGATGGCTGTGTGCAGTTCCTCAGCATACACTGTGAAGTGTATAAGGAAAAAGGGGGAAGATTAAAATGAAGTGATTTTTCTTTTCCATGTGTGCTTGTGTTTTACCAGTGGTGTGATTTTCAAGGGGACTACGATCGGGATGGCACCACTGGAGGGGATGTGCAGCCTGGAAAATTCTGGAGGCATCAACGTGGTATGTGGGAATACGTTTCTCCTTCCCTCCTCTGCTCCCCAAGCCGTATTTCTTTCAGCCGAGGTTTTTTTTCCCCCATTTTACCTCTCGCTGTTTTGACTGAGCTTGAATACATTTATTATTATGTGTTTGGTAACGTAAGAACCCTCCAAAATACCCAGTTTTTCTTTATGGTTAAGACTCACTTAATAATTTTGGGTTAAGCTAAAGGCTCAGAGTTCACTGGTGAGTTTAAAGCTATTCAAATCATCATTATTGTATATTATCAGTGGATCAGGAGACATTATGTAATGTGTTACAAAAGGAGCAAATTTAGAAAAAAAAACAACTACAAAAAAAATAAATAAATAAAGCCACTTAAAGGAACATTCTTCAGTTTAAACCACCTTAGGTTTATTACAGGATAGTATTTACAAAATATACATTAACTGAATCCGAGTTGAGTTAGATTGGAATATACTTCTTGCAGCAAAATAGAAATTAATGTTAACACAGGGGATGCTTGAGCTACATCAAAATAAATCATTATTTTAAGCCTCTGACAAGACTCAAAATTGTAATTGATAGTAAGGATAGAATTTTTTTTTTTATTTTATGTTGAATGTGCACAAAAAGCATGTTAAAAAGGTCTCTTCATACAGGCATCACTACCATGACACCATAATCAAGAGGTTAAAAAGTCAAAGTCTTTTGGCCTGGGTTAGCATGTAAAATGTTGACAGTCATGACAGTACAACTATAAAAGGCCACACAAGTTCAGCTTCTGTGGCTGAGATGCCAGAAGGCGGTCTCTTCTCAGTAAAAGAACATGGCAGCAAGGCTTCTGTTTGGAAAGTTGCACCTCAGCAAGTACGAAGCTCCTGCAACACTGTCCTTAGACAAGAAAAGATCCCGGTAGAAAAGTCAGGCTGTCATGCACAATGTCACATTTGAGGAAACCAAACACAGTATATCAGCACAAAGATTTGAACAGACAGCGCTGGAAGGCTTTCTCGTATCAGCAAACATATAAATGGAGAACCTCTCTAAAAGGCAGCCGCAGCTCAGGTGGTGCTGTTGGTCTTTCATTGGAAAGGTTGGCGGTCCAATTCCCAGCGTTTCCACTTGCTGGAGTTAAACCCTGACTCCACACAGATGTTTGTGGTGGTAGAGACAGAAGTGCTGCATACACTATCTGTATTTAGAGTGTTTGAGTGAATGGTAGATGAGAAACAAATCATGAAATACCTTCTAGATTATAGATAACAATAAAAGATGCATAAAGGTGTGGAGCTTTTATCAGTATAGGACATAACAGATAGTAAAATTTTCCTCTGCATGAAAATAAATGCAATTAAAATATTGTTTAAATGCTATTTATTTGTTCAGTTTACATGAATTTATATTCATGTCACTGCACTTTATTTGACACATTTCACTTTAAATGTCACTTTACTTTGCTTCTGGGTTTCAGACATTTTTTTTACATTACACCACTTTATTTTCACTTTGTTGTATTTTATTCCTTATTCTACATTTGCATTTTTATATTCCTATTTTATTTAAGCTTGTCCTGTTTTTAATATATTTATTTATTGTTGTACTGTTGTAACTGCTGCTGGGTCTTTTATCTATCTGTCTGTCTGCCTGTCTGTCTGTCTGTCTGTCTGTCTGTCTGTCTGTCTGTCTGTCTGTCTGTCTGTCTGTCTGTCTGCCTGCCTGCC
>JAOWBL010060434.1:0-62647 GCA_028564865.1 Zenarchopterus dispar
TATACATACACATACATATATATATTTAATATATATATACACATATATATTTAATTGTTTTTTTTCCCTCTCATACTTTATTTTGTTGACTAAGAACTGCTAGTAGTTGTGGCTCTGGCATTCTTGTAAGAAAAACTGTATTTTTACATTTGTGCATGTACTATCTGCTAGGTTTGTATATCGATCAATCATTGAAACTGATCTTTTCAAAGCAGGAAGGGAAATGAGAGTCCCTAACCAGTGATGAATTTGATGTGTACCCCAACTCAAAAATGCTTTATTGATCCCTGTAGGGAACTGAATTTGATCATATCAGCACACAAATAAAGCTTTGACAACGTGCACTTCTAATAATGGTCGGGGACAGAATGTGATAATTGTTAAACAATAAGACGATCAAATATTGAGCAGAAGTTTTCAGAGTCAGGGATCCTCAGTGATGTTTGATTTGAAAAACAAATATATTATTACTTATTTATTAACATGCATTAATTGGCCAAAGACCCAAAACAATACTGGGGAACTCACGGTAATAACTCCTGAAATATTCTTAACTTTAAAATCTTGTATCCTTTCTGTGCATGTTTCTGACTGGCTCATTATTAGTGAGTTATGACACAAGAGCAGAGTTTATGTTAATGATGAGAGAGAAAGACTTAAGTCTCATTTGTGAGATTCTATATCGTAAACACGATGATGAAACCCATTCCCCCATTGTGGAAACATTCTCACTTCAAATGAAACTCTAATTCTGTCATTTATTGAAGTTATGTGTAGTGGTCTTTGTCTAAACTTCCTGGCCTGTAGCTCACATCAATAAACAGATAATTCACCTTGTTCAAAAACGGGCTCATACATCACTCTTTTTTTCAAGACCTCATGAGTTTGCATCTTCAGTAAACATGAATGAAAAGGATTTAAACAAATGAAAACTGAAAATAAACACTCTCATCATCTGGCCAACTTTGCTCTTTTTTCTGACGACTTGGACCTAATACACATCGAGACCACATTTATTTGCCTCAAAGGAGGAAATGGAAAGTGCCCGGGCTCCATTTTGGCCCCCATCTGCAGGGAAACATGAACCTTTGGGCTGGTGGAACTGCTTTTTCTAAATACTTTTTCAGGATTTTCTGTGACCATTATCTGTCTTCTACCGTCTGTGTTATGTTTGTATTCAAAACTCGTACCTTTTTCCCTCTTTTGGCATTTAAATGAGTGTAAAAAAATAGTTTTATGGTTATGAAAAACACCGAACTTCAGAGTTCAGTGAAGTATTGAAACTCAAAAGCTTAAAAATGCATTTAACATGTCAATTCAATTCATTTATTTAAGTTCAGTTCCTTCCTCTGAAGGGAAATTTCATGAAATTCATCCTTCCCTTGTTATGAGTCTACGATCTATTTGGACTTTAAAATGTCTGAGCTTACTTTTAAAAGTTTGCTTCCCCTAGTTCAAAAGAAACTGCACAGGAATGCCAAGCAGATAAATCTCCGTGACTCATGGGGATGACAGCGGTGCGTGTGATCACCTTGCTTTTCCTACTCCACGACACACTCACGTACTGCCAAACGTTCAGATTCATATTCCTTTGAATACTGCTCAAACTCAACACCGATATCAACTCATAAGAATGAATTTAGTATCTTCATCTGATTAATGAGATAGAAATATTATGCAATTTTCCCACTGCAGGACAAATAAAGGCTTTCTTCTTCTTAATATAGACGGAGTGAATTTTCTGGGCAACCTTTGCTTCTGCTCATGCACATACATGTACGTTTGTGCTAAATTCAAAGTTTAAATTCAGGTTTTATTTGACCAAACCAAAGTGGATTATCAGGATATGGTGTAGGGATGGTTCCAGATCAGATGTGTATTGGTCCAAGTGCCGTCAACCAGCTACCGCTGTGATGTGTGGAGTGCTTGTGGTCAAAAGAGGCGACTGGCTCACGGTATACATACATCTTGGGCGAGTGGGAGATCGGGGCACTGGCAGAAATGTGACGGATTGGTGGATGACGAGCATGCAGGACACAAAGCCAGACAGAGCCAGCGCTGAGATCGAGACGTGAACATGCCTCACATTTACACAAAGAACAAGTAAATATGTATGTCGCGAAGCAGAACAAAGAAAGCAGCTCTGCTTTTCTTTCTGGGCTAACAAACAAAGCTTCTCACGGAGTAGCTTCACTGAGTTTTTTTTAACTCAGTATTCTATCAATTCATAGATTTAATCAAGGCCTGCCTATTGTGAAAATATTTAAGACTTTCTTAATTATCCCAGTTTAGGTTCATGCAGTCTACTTTTCATGCTACAGGCTCTCAAAATAAACATTTATGGTCTTTATGGTCTGAATTTGTATCTTCTAGTCAACAAATAAAAAACATACAACATCCTGCTAACCAAAGCTGTTAAGAGAGCATCAAATGTGGATTAGTTTGCTCCAGAAACATACAACAGCCTCAATTTTCTCCCGTTTAATTTAAAGTGGTGAAAAGATATTTCCAATTTTACTGCAAAAACTATAATCTTTTAAAGGAAAGAGAGACTATAGTCGACAGAAAAAAGTGACTTTGGAGTTAAGAGCCACAGAAGAGTTGAGAGTCTGGGTGGCTTTAACCTTTATATAAATTTATAAGTTTAATTTTCTCTATTTCCACTTTTGTCTTTAAAATTTTTAAATAAAATCTCAATGTTTTAAATGCTATCAGTAGATGATTGAGCTGTTGGAGACAAACTTTTTTTCTCTGCTCAGGATAAAAATCCTAAATTACGGGTAAAAAAAAACCAAACTTTATTTCATTTAATTCTAAGCCAGAAAATACCTGTAAATATTAACTTCTGCCTGTAGATTTAGGATGTTATCATTTAATGCTAAATAAAGTCTCACCATGTAGCTACATTTTTTTTAAAAAGTAGTGATAAATACTAGAGTTGTTCTGTTTAGGGTATTTTGTGTTTTTTGTGTAAACAGCTTCTCAGACTACCTTTGAAATACTGAGTTAGTATTACAAGCTTGTTAAATAAGATCTTTTTATTAGTACTGTAGATACACAAGCAGTGCCTTCTGGGACTCACACATTGCCTTTTGAAGGGAATGAACTTGCCCTCCACCTCAACCCAGCGTGTGTTGAGCTGGAGTTGGCGGGGTTCCACTAGATTGGCGGCTCCAGATTCTGAGAGCTGATTGGCTAAGCCCTGCACCTCCTTAAGCTCTTCCTTCTTCTTGTCGAACTCTGAGGCAATTTCCTATTGGACAAAATCAACCAGGAAGGTCACTCGCTAACCAGCTGCGATCCGGGTGGGTTGAGCACACAGAGGCATGTGGATATGCTCAAAAATGCATTCACACACAAACACAGATTCAAACAGGGACAGTGAGAAAACATGACTGTAATAATAATAATTGAAAACAAGACATTCAGTAAAAGGAACAAGATATCATGTTTGTCAGTGTCAAACATAAATACACACAAGGAATTCATTACGTAAATTCAGACAGCTGTTCGATAACAATCCATTTAAAAGAAGAAAAGTGCTGTACAGTCACTGGGAAAGACAGATGAGTGCAGTGTGTGAAGTGTGGCAATGTGAGGCTCTAAACAAGCTGCTGGCGTGGGAACAGGCTGAAGAACGAACAGATGACTGGACAGATACACGGGAATTTTTGGACTCTCAGTTGTGGGAGTGACAGGTGAGTCTGAGGCAAGCAGGTGACTGCTTAGCGAAATGTCATAGTGATCATCTGAAAATGAGAAACACATATACAAAGTCAGAGAGGGTTGCAAAAACACAGGTGGCAGAGGCTCCTTTCTCTCTCGCTGCCTGGTACTCTGAATGGATTCTGTTCCTGCTGAGGAAGTGGATGGCTCCACAGGAAAGCCAATACTGAATCCCTCAAGAAAAGCTGGCTGTCTTTGGTGCTTTATTGGTCACAATTTGGCTTCAATGTTCAATGAAAAAAAAACAAAAAAAATTTCTTCTTTAAAAGTCAAGCTTTAACTGAATTAGTAAAAAGATTAAATGATTTATAATCTTGAATGCTTATCAAGAGCTCATCTACACTCGTGGTGAAGACTTGTTTTGGATCAGATATTCAGAAACAATTATGATCCATTTTTCAAAAAGCCTCAACAGTGACGCCTTTGCCTCAAAGAAGGAGAACATGAGAAGGGTGAGAAACAAAGAAATGAAACAGTTCTTTATACTTTCAACATGCATCTGTTAAACACACCAACAGGAAATGGAGAACAGACGTTTTTGTGTTGAATCAGTGAGAGTTAAAATCATACGAAAACATGTGTAGATGATGGAGAAACTGACAAAAATGAATAACTGTCTCTGGTACTGAGTCTTTGTAAGTACATGTGTATTTGCATGCGTGCGTCTGTGCTTTCGTGCGTTGTCACCTTGACCCTCTCTCCCTCGGGGGGGTCAGGCAGTTGGTCCACACTGCGCTGGATGTCATCCAACCAGGCCAGTAGGTCATGTGATTTCCTTCTGTACTGGTACCACTGGGGAGCGATGGCCAGCGCCTTCCTGTTCCTCAGTAAACGAAGATCCTACACACACACACACACCCGTAAAGGTCTACCCGCGGGAAGTGTTGTGGACAGGTCAGAACTTTTGTTGTCTTTAAACACCAGCTGGCTCAGCATCAACGTGTGCTCCAGGAGCATTTGTTTGCGCTGCAGTGGATAGTGATACTTTTCTCAACTTTTCTTGCATGTTATCAGCCCAAACCAGATCTCTGTGTGTAAGTTATTCTTTGAACGAGTACCATAGCAATATCCTGTGTGGTTTCGTAGCTTACAAACTCAGCCACCAGTCGTTTTTGCTCTGCTTCCGTGTGTCTTACCTTGACAGTGTTGTACTTGCTGCTAAGCTGGTTGTGCTTCAGTCTGATCTGCTCTCGCTTCTCATGATCCGGAGCTCTCTTCTGTAGATTCTCTCCTTTCAATAATAACTCCTTCACTGCATCTTCCTCTAGATTCTAAACAGATACACAGACAAATTATTTGTAAACGCACGACGGATGAACTGAATCCAAAATGTGTGGGAGAGAAACCTTGTTCTCCTGGAAGTCCTCCTCCTTCAGGTTTTCCCCCTGTTTGGCCTCCTCCTCCAGTAGGTCCAGCCAGACCTGAGCTTCCTTGTGGTACTGCTCCAGCTCCCTGGCTGATGCCGCCGTCTGCCGCACACACACAACCCCCACGGACACAGAAACGTGCAAGTGGCCAGGAGAGGAATTAAACTTGTTAAAAGGAGATGAGTTGGAAGTATCATCATATCACTCAAATTCTATTTGAAGTCTTTTAAGAGAGAATTTAAAATAACGCCTACAACTTTAATAGACTAACTGTGTTGGCATTTATTAGCTCACTTAAGTTTATGAACTGAACAAGAAAGATGGATGAAAAAGTGAGTTTAAAACATTTTTCAACCCAAATTAGAGCATACATTGCTAATGTCAAATTAAAATATATAAAATCCCAATAGTTTAGTATTCATTACCAGTCCAGATGTGATGCGCTGGGAAATCATGTCAAATCTCTGGTTGAGCTGCTCCACTTTGGGTCCAACCTGCGACTGGCAGTTCTCTCCCCTGGTGGACATCAGCTCTTGGGCCAAATCTCTCACCTCATCCATTCTCCCCTTTGTTAAGGCCAGTTCTGCTCGTAATACCTGCAAGGTACCGGCACAGAGGGTCAAATATTTAGTCAGGAAAGCAGGATTATTAGTATCTATGTGTGGGTTTTTTCCTCCATTTTATATGATCTAAAAATGCTTTCTCAGCAAAAAATATAAGGAAAACTAAAGTTTCAAGTCCAGAGAGTGAATACTGACAACTTCATGTGTGCACTAAGTGCTTGTTAGGCATTTCTTTTTCTGTGTCACTGATTTATAATACAAGAAAAGCGAGGGATTGTTTTGTAGACATTCAAACAAAATAAATAATCTCTAACAGACATGGAAAAACACAGAGGAATGAGAACGTTGAAGAGTGGTCCGGTGGGTGGAAAGGTTACAACCTTCAGCACAGCGTCATTTGGTCCCTGACTGTCAATCTCATCCATCTTTCTCTCAGCACCATCGATCCATTTATTCACTTCCTGTATTTCTCTGTCCAACTTCTGCATCTGCTGCTGGTACTCCTGACAGAGGAGAGGCACAAAGAAAAAGTTAATATTTTGACTATTTTGCAAATGTAAAGAGTGACGCTCACACTCTGGAAGAGTTTTGGACAGAATCAATTGATATTCTCAAAAGGACAGTGAATGATATTTCCGACCAGCAGAAGGTTGCGCCATTCCTCTGCCCTGGATGTGACTGCGATCCAGTTGCAGCGCAGCAAGCTGACTTTGTCATCCACCAGGCTCCCGCGGCCCCGCAGGACGGCCTTCAGGTTCTCTGCGAGGTCCATCACCACCTGCAGCTTTGGCTGACGTCTTTCCGTTTCCGCATGGACTGACTAAGAGGACAAGACAGACAGAATAATCTGCATCAAAAGGACTAAATAGTGTCAATACATAGAATGAGTAGAGGAGCAGTGTGTCAGGGACATAACTACCCACTCAGCACTGCTGCCCTGGTGTTGATGATAATGTTCTCTGTTAAATATTTTAGCCTGAAGAAGGTTACTCGCTTTGGTGCACGGATGCGTACCTGTGCCCAAGCCACTTCAGCCTCCAGGTCACTGGGCATGCCCTCCACAGCAGAGCGCTTTGTTAGCTCAGCATCGGTAGTAGCGAGCCACTCTGTAAGTCCATTCAGCTCCTTACACAACTTCTTTGATAACTTAAGACTCTTCTCAAGCTCCATTTTACTCTCCGTCACCTGCAAACACAAGCAAAGGAAAACAAAATCCCACTCTGAATCAGTCTGGTGTGATCATTTTATTTGACTTGTTTGTGCATGTGTGTCTATGCCAACCTGCGCTCCCAGCTGATTGTAGAGCAGTTTGAGTGCTGTAACTCTGTCGTCTAATTCCTTTGGTTGCTCCGTCTGCTGCCTCTGAACAATCTGTCGCCCTGTTTTGATCACCGTCTCCACCTCGCCTTTGATTTCACTCAGTATCTTGTACAACTTCTGTCAGACCAAAACAAACAGCTGCCAGTGAAAACAGAGTTCTTCTCCATTCGGTAGCTGCTGCTCGTGACGCCGTTACCCACCATGCACTGCTCCAGCTGTGACTGCACCACATCCTGCTCAACACTGTGGATGTCCAGTAGCCCCACCTGACCTTTGACCCCGGCTAGCACGCGCTCGCACTCGGCCAGCCGGGAATCAAAGTTAGCCGGTTTCTGGAACAGGCGGAACTTTGTCCACACGTCGCCCAGCATTTTCTAGGAAATGGGAAAACATGGAAGGACAAGAGTTTCATGTGTGACTCTAGTCTGCTGACACGGCAATAATCAAGCTCAGCACACGTAAATTCATTAGCTGCTTGCAATGATCTCAAAATCACCTGTTTTTTTATACTCTCCAAAAGAGAGAGAGCAAAAATCCTTAGATGTGGCTAATGAAAGCTGAGGCACATTTTTAAAAAGAAAGTAAGCACTAGTACGCTAGTGGGTGACATCAAAAGGCCTGAAAGACCACAGAAGAGTCTAAAGTAGATGATTAGAGGTTCATCTTCGTGATGAAGAAAAACAACTTCACATCATAAAAAAGAAGCAAAGAATACTCCAGAGAAAGAAAGAACATCTTTGTTCAAATATCTAGTTAAGAGAGTCTTTCATAAAAGTAAATACAGAGGATTTATTATGACAAGTATTTGTAACACTTAACAGAAAAGCCAGATTAGACTTTGGAAAAAGAAATCTCAAAAAGACTTGGAGAGATTTAACAAATTTAAAGTCATATCAGCGAGATCACTATGAAGATAGCATGTATGACTGTTAGTGGAGCGGGCTAGCTGGTGTCGACCGATGATGTGACTGCTCTGAGATGAACTCTGAGGTGCCGCGGGGGCCTATACCTCCCGTTAACATCCGGAGTTTTTAAAAGGCAAAGAAACGGAACATAGTCAGTTGTCCAACATCAATTCAAGAAAACAGGCATCTGAGTTAGTGAAGACAAAACTGAGGTCAGAAAAGTCCACAAACAAGGAGCTGTTGAAGGTGGCTCCATTCGTCAGGCAGAAAAGGATTTTCATCCAAGTAATAAATATTATGGGTATTTTTACAATTATGTCCACGTGTAAAAATACTTTTGTGCACTTGAACATGCTGGTACTTTCCTTTTTTTTGTCACATACTTGTGGGCTTGTAACCATATTTATTTTTCATTTATATTCAAATAAAAAAACAATACAAAGACAATATCAGAGGTAGGGTACATTTGTTGACGTCCATACATACCTGGGTTAAGTCCATCTGTCCCATGACCTTTTGTGAATGTTCTTTGTCCTGGTTCCTTTTCCTCATGTCCTCCAGGGTCGCTTCATGGCCACTCAGCTCTGTCTGGATTTTCTATCTCACACAAACACACACATGCTATGACCTCCCTCGTAAGTGAAGCCATTGTACAGATGTGTTGAAATGCAGAAGCAGCAACAGGTGACAGGAGATGACTCCAACATCTATAGTATCACAGTCAAAAATTCAAATTTCTCTCATAACTACTAGTTTTTTCCTTCTTAAGCCATTATGGTGTCATACACTACCGAGACATTGATCAGGAAAGAGGTTTGGCTACCTGAGCCTCCTGCGGTATCTGCTGGGCATCAATATGGTCGGCCAGGTATGCGGTGAGGTGACGATCTGTGTTGGCCAGTGATTCCTGAATTTCTTTCAGTGTCTTGTCATTCTCCTGGGCCCACTGCACATTCTTCCCCAGCTCCTTCCGCCTGAGAGCAGCCTGGGTAAACAAAACATCACACACTGTCAAATTAAAGGAGCAAAACATACAAAAAACTGCTTGGGGAAAGAACAATGATTTAGCCTAGGAACGTGCAACATTGTGCAAAACAGTACACACACAGATGAATCTTTGCGTATTCACACAAAACTATCTGCACACAAGTGCCCCCCACCAGAGACAATCCCTATAACTGTACCCTGTTGCAGGTTGGACTCCGAAGTTTCTCCCTCATGTCAGTGTGTGACCGACCACCTTCGTCAACAGCAGAACCAAAAACCAACCACCTTCCGTTGCCTGTCGTCAGTGTTGTGAAACTACGCTTCCTGTGACTCTTCTCCCTCGTCACTGACCGCTTACGAGATTAACTTGGGAACAAACCAAATGTCCCAGACAGAAATCTTTGTGAGCTTGAGAGAGAGTGAGAGAGAGAGTAAGTGTGTGTGTATGTGTGTGTGTGTGCAGCTACAAGTGAGCTTGCTAATCTCACACAGATGGATAATGGTTCTAAGAATAGCCCTGAGTCTCTTGTGTCACACACACACACACACACACACACAACGTTCTCCAATGCTTAACAATGGAGGTGTCAAAAATGTTCTACTTTTACTCTCCTATTTCTTCAGTTACACACAATAAGCCACCAACACAAACACACTGACACCAGACACACGTAGATGAAAGTGAAAATTGGGGAAAAAAAATATTAAACTGGTGGCTTACCTACCTGTGTGTGAAACGCTCTCAGAATGGTGTGAAAATAAGAGGAGAAGGATTCACTGCATTATACTTCCTGCTATTGCTTTTAAAAGTGTTAAAGCTGATGTTAGCTTGAAAAGATGGGAAATTGAGCATCAAAATGTTGAACTGATGCTCTGATTCAAATCAAATCATTTGGATTTTTCTTTCACAAGTAGTTGTGTTCATTTCATTTTTATTTCACTACTGAAACACACACATCTCTCTCTCTCTGCTTCTAATTAATCTTATTTGTTACTTTTGCTTGCCTGTTCAACACTAAAACAAACACCAAACAAACAAAATGAGGATAAACTTGAAAAAAATGTAATTATTTCATTTTGTTGCTGGTGTCTGAATATACCAACGCTTACTTTTATATCTACAATATTGGAAAACTTTCAGACTGGAAAGCCTGAAAAATCAGGGTTATGACTTCTCCTGCAGGTGTCTGTGGAAGAAGAGGAAGTAAAAAAAATATCTTGAACTCAAAAGCTGTTGACCATCTTTTTTGTTTTGATAAAACCCCTTTTGTGATCACTTCTTATAGGTTTTAATAAAAAAAAGAAGGTGGAAACAGCTGAGAAAAGGTGTGGGGAATAGTTCTGGTTAAAAGCTAGTCGTCCACCCGCTGGCTCAATTATTCGGCTGCAAAGAATGCAGTGGTGTTTCGGTGAGAGAGCAACGTGCACAGGTAGGAGCAGCACAATGGGAAAGCAAAAAATATGGGCAAAGCAGTGTCTTAAAGAGACAGTGTCATTAAGAATAACACCCTGCCCAACTAAGCATCGGCTTTATTTATTTTAAATATCTGGGTCTTGTCACATACTGAAACTATGACTATGAATAACAGCTACATTTAAAAAAAAAAAGTAAATACACAAAAACAAAAATGAGTAAGTTTCACAGTCGGTGTTTTTTTAGATATTGACTTGTTTCGTGCAATAAATATTTGAAAACCCAAGATTATATGAATATTATTGGACTAAATTATATGTCCTACAAAGTGCTTTGGAGAACACTGTGCATAGATAAAGTGAAAACATTTCACTCAGCTTAATGGACATACATTATTACCACCTACTTGTAATGAACGTGCACTAATTACAGAAGACAGACACTAATCAGTGAGCTGTGGAGGTTTCAGATGAATTAGGGGATGTGATGTTCATCGTAGTGTATGCTTAAAGCTCATGGACTTAACATGAATCAGTCTGATACAACAGATGTCAATATTGTTTAAAAAAAAAATCAGTTTTAGAAATTCTTTAAATACTAAGGTGAAAAATATTTGGAAAGTGATACTGTTTTATAAAACATTATACGATGTGCAAGTAGGAGAGAGAGTTCATTTTCTGGATTTTCATATATAAATTTAGGAACAACAGATCTTAAAGATGTATTCTTCTATTTCAAGGGAGACCTATGTATTACTCCGTTATTATTTATCAACAAAGTAAGATGTGTAGTTAATTCATATGACTATGTTGTAATTAATGTGGCATTTGAATTAGGAAATTGTTGCTTTAAATTCACATACCAAAATAAAAGAATGAAATAGAGTAATTTTTGTATCTTTATTGATAATACAAAAGACGTCTGAAGAAGCTGGATCAATTTTGAAGTAAATAGATGTACTTTATCTTACCCTTGCCATAAGCTCATCCCATCGAGTGTTGAATGCATCCAGTTTCTGCTGAATCAGTTCATCAAGAACGCCTCCGTCCATCAGTGTTTGCGCCAGCTCACGGATTTGGTTCCTGTTGTCTTCTGGGTGTTGCAAAAGAACCTCTAGGCTCTGTGTACATTAAAACACAGACAGCAAAAGATAGAACCTTTTTTAAAAAGATAACATTATTATCACAAAAATTTGCACTTACACTGGTGACAGGCAATTATTTGCAGGAAGTTGGATCTATCCTTTCTTTGCCAAATATTTTCTTTGAAAGAAAAGTGTTTTAACATAGTGTGTTTAAACATTTTAAACTTACAAAGAGCTGAGGTAACTCTACATTAGTCCAGACCACTCCAAACCTCCAGAGGGAAAAGCCTGAAAGCTCAACAAGATTCCACCATATCCTGCAGAACATGTTGGACCACAATTTATGATGATCAGGCGAGATTATTTTTGGCCTCTGTGAAGACACTATGCCTGGTAAATACCACAGCCTGTATAAGAGACTCTGGCACCCCGGAACCCTCCACAGGAGTCCCAGAGGAACTTCTCAAAGTCAGCAAAACATGTCGATTGGTTGGGCAAACTCCCATGGCCTCCCCAGGACACTGATGAGGGTGTAGAGTTGGGCCACCATTCCACTGCCAGGACAAAAACAACAGTGCTCCTCTTGAATCCAAGATTCAACTATCCAGCAAACCCTCCTCTCCAGAACCCCTGAATAGACCTTACAGTTGAGGGCTCTACTATGCTGTATTTTTGCTGTGCTTTTCTGGACACAGGTCTCTGACGCCACTCCCAGGATCTACTGGAGCCAATCACAAGCCCAAGTGTTCCAATTACCACTCCCTTCATCATCCACGTTTTTTCCATTTCTTCCTTTAATCATTAGTACCCCAGTATTCTTCCTCAGAAAGCTCACCAGAACAACAGGATGCTTCCTCTTTCATTCTCTTGGAGGTGTCTCCCATCTTGACTTTCCCAACCTATACCCAGTACCAATGTTCCTGTACGCTATTCCAGCTATAACTGCAGTTAGCTACTCATTTCACAGATGCTTCTTTGATCCAAAGTGATTTACAAGTGAGGGACAACAATACCGTACCATTATAGACCTTGACATGAAGTGTTGCCTATTTCATAAATCAAGAAGTGCCAGAACTGCCAAAGTGCAAGGCAGACCTGTGAAGAAGTGAATGTAGAGAAGTGTAGTTAGATGTGAATTAGATAAATCATCTGATAGACCCAGGCCTCTTTGCTCTCATCCTCTAAGCCTCTTGTTCTAATGCTATGATTAATTCGTCAGTGCTTCCCTTCTGATCAGCCTTTGACCATGCTGGGTAGGTCCCATCTGTGCTGCTAGACATTCATGGAGTGGAGTTTTGTCAGTCAGTCAGTCGGTGTTTATCATGGCCAGGGTTGGTGGTGTCCAACTCTTTACTCTTTTTGGAGGTCTACCAGTCTGACCGGTGGTTCTTGTCCTGAGAAATTGCTGTGTCAGCTCTTAAACCCACTAGCCATGGTGCTTCTCCCACATGTTCTTCCAGTAGTTTTCAGTCTCAGACTTGGGTGGGTTCATTCTCATGCTGTTATCCTGCCACTTTGGACGCTGTGAATCTTGATTCTGATTCCAGCTCATCAGGTACTGGGAGTTTATGGTAAGTATTTGCTGTTTCATTCCACCCTTAACTGTTTGGACAACTGGCTTACTGAAGCCTTGATCTTGGTTTCCAGCTTTTCATTGCTGCTGTGCAGTACACCAGCTGATTGGTTCATTGATGGTTCCAGTAGTTTGTGTTTGTAGCACTTCATTTCTCAGACTCAGACTTTTAGAAGGTACTTTATCTCAATCTTGGTTTAAAAAAAAAGTCAAGCTTTCCAGTTTAGGGCATCACAGGTCAGCTGCACAAGTGTTCAGGTTATTAGTGAATGTTAATGGGGTTTGGTACCTGTAGGAAAATGAAACTACTCAGTGTTCCCCTCCAGCAGCACATAACACACAACAGCTCCTGCCAAGTTGGCTTATGTGATACTCTCTTCATAGAACAAGTAAACGCACTGATTGTAGTTCTAGCAGCCCTATTATCTGGTCCTCCTCTGGTCCCAGCTGCTACGGCATCCAAATGGCATGAATGATGTAAGCAGTCTGAACTCAGTTTTTGAACTTTTGAGTAGTTATTTGGGCTGGTAAATAACTCTGCACTATCCTTATATTCTTTTTTACTTATTTTCTTCTAATTTCTTTTTTGTTCTATAGCTTTCTCCTTTGTTTTTCTTCTTTCTTGTTTTTTTATAAATGGTACACACATTTATCTTTTGTATCTTTGAATGCAAGAGGTCTCAGGGAAAATGTCGAGAGAAAAGCAATATTTTTGGTTTGTAAAGGACTAAAAGCTCACTGCACTTTATTACAAGAATCTTATTCATGTGAATCTGATGCCACCTTATGGTCAAACCAGTGGGGACAGAAAATTCTGTGCAGTCATGGTACCAATCATTCTGCTGGACGGGCTCTGTTTTAACAGATGCCAGGGAACAGCAGTGATGTTTAAGGCAGCTGTTTTGGGACATTGGTTGGCAGTACTAAACGTCGAAGGATCTTTTATCATTTTGGTTAATGTTTATGGATACACTAAGGCATCTCAAAATAAGCTAATGTTGAAAACATTACCAGATATCTGAATAGAAACAGTTATATCACAGAGATTGCATATTGACATCATTCTTGCTCCAAATGGATGGCAGGACAGATCCTCCTGGACAAAAATATCAATGAGTGGAATCTGATTTTGTCTGTTTTTATTGATTCAATAGTTTAATAGACATGTGGAGGGGAAAAAAACCTTGGAATAACAAAATGTTCCTGCATCAAGCCAAATCTTAGGATTATGTCCTAATTAGATTTGTGGTTAGGCACAACTGTATTATATCGATATGTTACAGACACCTCCATCTTTACTAGTCCTTTATCAGTTTAGATTTTATAGCTCTAAAACGTCACGCCAAAAATGAGGACAAATTTAAGAAAGATTCCTGGACATTTAATGCAAACCTAAACGTTGATGCATATGTTAAAATTGGCTAATCCATGAAATTTACTATAATGAAACAATCTGGAGTTAAATGAGTGGATGGGAATTCTTAAAATTTAAGGTGTGAGAATTTTCAATTACATTTAGTAAACTGAAAAATAAACAACAAAGGGAATATGAGGAATGCTTAGCTCAAAAATAAATAACTGTTGTAATAAAACTGTCATGTCAAATACTGATAGAAATCATTTCTTAATTTTGCATGCATAATTAGATCTTTGGTATAGGAAAAAAGAACATGGAACATATGTTAAAACTTGTGCAAAGTGGATAGAAGAAGGTGAAAAAAGTACTTGATATTTCTAAAATTCAGAGAAGTGTAGGCAAGAAAAGAAATCAATAAATACATTAATTATTGATGGGGAGGAGTGCAGAACATTTCAGGAATAAGTCTGAGGAAATTTATACAATTTATTCACACCTGTGGCTGATCAAGCTTCCTCTATAGAAGACCGGATCCTTGCTGTGATTCTTCATCATCAGTCATCACTGTGGATTTGACCTCAGTCTTTTGTTCATTAAAACCTATATTCATCCTAAATAAAGGACTCCTCTTCTCTGGGAATCTTTTCCAGGGTTTTTTTCCAGTTGGCCATAACAGTCCGCTATTTTGAGTGAAAGAAGACTTGAACACCATGTGATCTTGTCCGCCATTTTTATCATTCACACTACATATATGAGCAGCCATCTTGAACCCCCCCAGAAGGGTCTGTGCTCGGACTTCTTCCTCCTTCCTGTTGCTCCATAGCGCCACCCCTGGTCACAGGCTGGCACGCATAGAACAACAACTATTTTGAGACAGATTGTGCTGTTTAGTTATTAATTCCAAATATCCTCCTTTTGATTTATTCATCTTGATAATTAAATTGTTAATAAATGTCATCGGAAAATTATTAATAGCTCTTTAATAACTAAATATGACACAATACTGCTAAAACACAGCCCAATGAATGGTGGTACTTTTACAAAAAGGACTGTTCCATGTCAGCCATAACCAAAACTTCCATTTATTCCCTATGAGTCTTGGTCAACAAGACGAACTTTACATTACCAAGTGTTGTCGAACATACATTTATTTCTAACTCCTCCTTAGGAGTTATAAAGGATAATAGTCTTCTTCTCTTTTACTTGACTCACATCCAGTGCCTCCTGCAGCTCCTCTGCTCCTCCTTCCAAATTTTCCGTCTCGTTCAGTTTCTGCTCCAGCTGGTCCAGGAAGGCGTTTTCCTGCTCCAGGTAGGACAGAAGCTCCCACCAACATGCCCACACCTCCTGCAAACACACACACATATGCACAAAAGAGTTTAAATCAAAAAGATTTAGATTTTGAGAATGTATGCTTTGGAGTGAAGAATGAGTGAAGAAAACAATGAACCGTAGGATGAAGACTGGAGAGCGGATTAAAGTTTTAAGTTCAACCAAGAACTGCAAGATGCAGAAACATGTTTTTGTGAAAATGGGACAGAACAAAAGTAAATATTTTTTTAAATTTCCGTTTTAGTTTCATCAGAGAAGGAGGAATAAAGGATTTAAGGTTTATCCTAAAGTTTCAAGGAAAACAAAAAACAAACAAAAGTCCTCAAACTGCAACCTAGCCAACTCTGCCTGAACTAATTAACTTTTTTTTTAATCCTGCAAACACCCTCTGAAGAAAACAAATTCACAAAAAATATCACCTAAGGACATTATTACACTACATTGTATCTTCATGTTGTCTTAAGAATTTTAAGTGCACTTTTGCTTCTCCAGATCATTACTAAGAATACTCCTCCAAACTGCAGCAAAATAAAGAGAAAGGGAAAGAAAGATGTTAATATACCTCTAGCGTTTTACATTTTCCATCCAGGCGACTACACAGACGCTGATAGTTGCCTGTCAGAATGTCCAGCTCCTGACGCAAAGCATCATGGGCTGTGGGAGGGGCCTTGCCAATGAAACTGTTCACACTTTCGGTCAGAAGTGAGACCTTTAGCTCCTTGGAGTGGACCTCTTCCTGTGCTCTCTGAAACCCAAACAGAAAAACGAGTAAAAGTGCAGCCTCTCTCAACATGACAGGTTTTTATTATTATTATTATTCTCTTACTATCCATCCATGGACGGATAGTAAGAGATGGATAAAGGTCATATAGCCTACAGGTAAAAGCAGGTGAGGGTCTATTGAGCTCAGCAAGGTACAATAACTGTAAATCCCAAAGTAAAAGGAATAAAATCTATATAACAGATTATCACAAGGATATCACAAAATGACTAGTGTCACAATTATATCATAGTAGACCCTTATAATCTTAGGATTCTACTGGTGGCATAGGCCTGTAACATTAATTAATTTACAGGATGACAGAGAACTTTGCCCCGATACTTCTTATCTCACATAAGAAAATAAAAAAAAGACAAAACCTGAGAAATTCTTAGTCACTTTCTGAGAACAGAGGAGCCCACTGGGAAATGGGAAGACAATGGTATTGATAGCATCAATCAAAAACCTGTCCTTACATGGGATACACAGCCCTGGAAATGTTCTGTTTCTTTTAAGAGCAATGAACTCCCGTAAATACAACACAGGCATCTGTGTTCTGGTCGCCTTTCCAAATCTTTCAATCCTACAGTTTCTTATGAAATCACATGTAATTTAATCTATCCACGGTTACAAGCAAAGCTATGTTCAATGGAAGCTACTTTACTAAGGTCCACTTTCTCCTCTTGCTCAAACTTCCACGTGGTCCCCACTTCATCCACACCTTGCCAGTCAGTGTCTCCGGAAACACTGACCTTGAGCTCCTCCACAGCTTTGCGTAGCTCTTCAGGGGTCTTGTACGTGAAATCTCTCTCCAGGTAGTCTTCTTCTGCCTGGTTGATCCATTCTTGCATCTCCTGCATCTCTTTCCTCAATGCCATGGTCTTATCCAGACCACCCTTTAGAGCAGACTTCTTTGCATAGGCCTAAAAAGAGGGCGCATACAAATACGGACATAAGCACTCAGTATTTTACAGAAATGTAGGAACATACAGTGTAATTAAATGTAACTACCTGTTTGCAGACAATCTCCCACTGAGCATTGAGTTCGTCCAGCTCTTTTTGGATGTGAATAGCAAACGGTGGCTCAGCCTCCCCTTTGAGATACAGGCCCACTTCATTGATACCATTGACGCTGGGTTGGATGGTGTGGATGTCATTCACCAGAGCCTGCTCAGTCAGAAATTAGGACTAGGTTACCCAGGTAAAACCGTTAAGGGATACAGTTCAGAGTAGGTCAAAACTACTTGCTCATTCTCTGTACTGTTTTGTCTTTAGATTATGACCATGAAAGGCTTAGATTTTTCATAGTACTTATGAGTTGCTTCTACCAACAGCGGAAGTGTTTTAAAATTGTGCCTGAATGCATGTTGTCCTTACTGTACACTGCTCTAACTGCTTCTCCAGCGCTTCAGAGTCTCCAAGAGCAGGCCATTCTTCATTCAGGAAGACATCCACATCTGCCATCCATTTCTTTAATGTCTTGATGTCATTCTAGTGGAAAGAGACAGACAGGCATGTATATTTGTTGATCAAGTCCAAAATATTCTATTAAACTGCCTTCAAATTGACTTCCTAAGAAAAAGAACGAGCCCTTTCATCAGTCTCACCTCAAACTGCATGAGTTTGGCCATAAGCTCCTGGATTCTATGGGCATTGTCTGCTAGTGAAGAGCCCAACCGCCTCCAACGTGCCATGACTGCATCCATCTCTGCGCGGTACCTACAACACAGCAGTAAATTAAGAAAAGAATTTCTTGACTGATTTTGTATTCATTTCTCTTGATTGTATTCTGGTTGCATGGCTGTGGAACAGAGAAACTCTAAGTTTTTGTGAAAATATTTTGAGAACTCCACTGTGGAAAAAGCTGAAACGTGTAGTCTGGAGAAGAAAACCCTCCAAACCTCAGACAACTGGAGTATTTTCTCATCAAGAGTAGACCAAACACCTTTCACCAGATGGAGACGTCTCACTGAGATTTATAGGAATCACTTGATTTCTGTAAATCTGCAACAAAATATGAAGTTGACAGTACCAACTAATTTGTCAAGGCCAGCTTTATTCTGATCATTTTTGTTTGTTGTTGTTTTTTTTTTAATGATCTCTGAACCAGAGTTCAAAAGCAAGATGAGATTTTCATTCATCATTTATTACTCTTGTCAGTTTCAAGTTATTTCAGTGATCTTTGTGGGATTTGTTTTCTTTAATGGATGGTTACCAGTGAATTTGTCCATGTTTGTATATCCCTGAAAACTATGAAACTAGCCTTTTACACTCATCCAAGTAGGTAGACATAGAAAACTAGACAAAACATAAGGTCTGTGGTATTTGATGTTTCAGAAACACACTTAAATGCACACATATGCATTTGTGCAGACAGGCACAAATACAGTTGTATATCAGTCCCTAGTACAATATTACATTGGCTTTATTGTGTGTACCCAAACACAAACTTTGTCTCTAATCCTTAGCCTAAACCAAAGTCACATACGTTTACAGCAATATTATTTACAGTAATAATCAGAATCAGCTTTATTTGCCAAGTATGTAAATACCTACAAGGAATTCTATGGAGTAAAAAATGTGCCAGTTCTCTGTTATCAGTTCAGTGGAGCGACTGCTGGAAGGGTGTTATTAGACCTTAGCAGACCTTTCAGCCCCACTGCCAGCATGCTATTAAAAAATAAATAAACTGATTCTAGCCACAAGTGAACAAAAATTACCCACATTCTCCCCATCAGCCTCAACATCTGCTGCATCTATCGGAGGTAGGATGCAGCCATGAAGGGAGGAGATGGAGAAGGAGGAAGAATACAGTAGAGTGAGGCTGAGGAGAATTTAGAAGAAGCAACGGGAGACGGAGAGCAACATTAGGCTGTGTGTGTTGAGATGTTAATGATAATGCTGAGTAATATTCCATTAAAATGAATGATTATATTTTATACGTCAGGCATTATCATGCCACAAGACTACCCTCTTCTAAAGTTTCTGCTCATGCTTACCCGGGTTAACTGAATGCCAAATATGTAGCATGAGGTGAACTGAATATACTATTATTTCATCATAACTATCACTTTTTAAAAAAAATTTTCTTCAGAATTCCACACATTAACCCCTGCTAGTTCATTAAAATCCACCTCTCCTTCTGTCTTTGTCTAAAGGTGTTGTCGACTTAACCGATTTACTCCATCACTTTAAATGATTGATACTTGGCAGATCCCAGTACATCTGCTTGATTATGGATCTGGACACAGTATACTTCCCAGTACCGTGATTTAGAGACAGCAAGTACACTGACACGTTCTGACTATCAAGCAGTCTATTAACAACAGGTGAGTACACAGCTCCACTTCCACTGGGTTGTCTCTGCCTACTGTACATCACTGTAGTGGGGCCTTGACATGTTTCTTCCTCTATTTTAATGTTAATATTATTATCTATTGTATATTCAAAATGTTATAATCAAATGTTGAAGAAGGGATGCACATAAGACCACTTTTTTCATAATTAGTTCACCTTTAAAGGGACAAAATTTGTCACAAAACTTTTGCTGAAGTGGCATTAAATTGATGTCCACAAACCTGCAGAAGAACCAGGTCAGCGAAAAGTAGTAAAAGAGCTCCAGCCAATCAGGGGAGGCCGAGGCAGATTTGACTTCTAGCACAGAACTAAATGCAAAGCAAGTTTACGCTGCCTACCACCAGGTTAAGAAGTGATCAATAACTCCTTGTACAACACAACTGCTACACATGCATACATCGGTAGTTGTGTGGAAAATGAGTGAATGACTTCGAAATCGAGTAGAACAGTATCAAACTGAGCAGGACAACAAAAAAGAGAACCTATATGTGAATTATAATATACCTTTCTCTTTTTTTAAATGATCCTAATTGTGAAAAAAATCCCCTTTAAAATGCACGGCAATCTATCTTACTTTTGGCTGATGTCTGGCGGGGCTTTCTGGAAAACCTGCTCAACAGCCGAGTTGAGGTAGTCCACCTCCCCCTGGTGATCAATCAAAGCTGCCTGCAGAGCCTGGATGGGAGACAGAACAGGACACAACATTTTGTTTACGGATACCTTGTTTTAAGACCAGATGGTAAATAACAAGATGTAGGAAGTCTGAACCGAGTTTCAGCTGACATGAGACAAATATGTTACAGCTGTTAGATAAATGAGAACACTCTTTTTACATTGCTAACTAAAGCGTTTAAGTAGTAACAGTTTTTCCTGTTCTCAAAGAACAGTAAACAGACTTTTCTTTTTTTTTTAATAGTTACTGGTGTGTCACACAGGAGAAGACTGTAATTAATGGGCTTCATCAGCATGTCATCAAGGTCTGAAGGAGCCTGTTAATGACGCAGTCACTTGTAATGAAGGAGGTAACATCTAAAACCTGCAGGACACCAGCCCCCGAGGACAGACTTTGGACACCCCTGCTGTTAGTGAGGAATAATGTCATTTAGCCTTGTACATCACCCACTGACTGGCTGTCAAACCTCCTCAACATTTCTATATGCAGTGTGAGTGGATCTGGAGGAAAAATCCCCTAAATGTATCTCACCAGGCAAAAGGTTATCCCATTTATTTGGACGGGAAAGTGTGTCCAAACGGGTTCCAGCACCAAAGTAATCTAGCGTGCCAGTAGCCCGAGCGGTGGAAAAGATGCTCAAGAAATGTCGGTGGGGACTTGTAAGAACATCTTTGAGAATGTAGAGATCCAGCTTAGAATTAAATTAAACACTGGATCTTACCATTGTGAGCATCCACCTAAACATCTTCATTTAATTTAATTTAAAAACAAAAAAAAAAACTCTTGGTTTAAGAGGAAAACGCCACAAAGCTACACAGCCGACACTGACTCCATAAAAAGGACATTCTGCCTTTGGAGCGGTCAAGGCTGACCTTTCAAATGACTTCTGCATGTAAATTAGACCATCAGGGTTTTCTGTCTTGATTTACATAAATCTGTGCACATTTAATATGTCATGGTTAGCACTGTAGCATTGTGGGCAGATGCTTCTAATAGACATCATTTGAGAAAAAGACAGAAAAAGGAGGAGGCAGTTTAAACCGTTTTTTTCCTCCAATCATCACAGACGATGTAAGACGCCTCGGAAATTTAAAAAAAAAAAAAAGCTGAGAGAGCTGACCAGGATCCAGTGTTTTTTATCTAGCTTTCAGACAAAGACAGAGAGTTCTGGGTGAAAGCCTGGGGCAGGAACTGTGGAGCATGAGCAGCACAAGGGCAGGGATTAGCTGGACTTCAGCTGCACAGTCTGGGTTGTTTAGTCTGACTGTACGGAGATCAGTCTAGTTCAGTTTCAGTGGAACCAGGATGCATGCGTACATTTTGAAAAAATGATTTCAGTTTGACGAATGCAATATCTGTTTGTTTTGTTTTGTTTTCTAGGCACTGAGAAGATAACAGGGATGGAAACTCCCAATCAGGAGTTGAACATTCAGGTGCAGGACGCCCCGTCTCAGTGACATGTCCAGGATCACATCATCTGCTGTCAACAGCCAGGGCCGTTTCTTCTTCTCTTGCCTCTCTGTCTGTGGTCTCTTTCTGCACACAGAAGCTGAGGAACGTGGTTGTTCCTGGTATCTCATTTCCAACAGTGCCTATTTGTCTTCCCCAGCACTCCGAGATGTTTCCAAAAAATTTGAGTAGAAAATCTCAAGATGTTGCTAAGAACACATAATCTGACCAGAGCTACTGGAACAGGCCACTGAGACTGCTGGAGAACCTCAGTTGTGCTAAGAAAAAGCAAGGAGATACAGAGGATGCTCCACCATAGGATGTGTGGTCAGGGGAAAAAATTCAACAGTTTAATTTTGCACCCGAGTATGTACACACACACACACACACACACACACACACACACATATCAGTCCAAGTAAATATGAGATGTGAGTGTGTCTACCTGAACGTCCTTTAATCTCTGTTCCATTACAGGATACTCTGTAACAGCTGTTGACGGGATGGTCAGTTTGGCTTCACACTGCTGTAACCATGCCAACAGTGTGGATATGGTCTCCTTATATCGAGCTGGGGGCAAGCTCTCCAAAACTACAGACAACCATGGAGACAGAATTGCAGCATTGTAAAAGGCAAAGATTAACATATAAATGTTGATTTATTTTTTAAATTATAGAAACATGATGTCCAGTACCACTTAAAATATATTACTTTTGACTTCAAAGTCTTTTCTGTTTCAGTACGAGAACTCTCCTGATGATGCTATTGAATGTAAAAGCTTCACTGGTAAGTTTGTCTTTCATAAATGAATGTAGAAAGAACTGTTTAAAGTTTGTTTTTTTTTTAAATTTACTTACTCATGTTATTCTACTACTTTCTTATCCAGCTATCGAAATAATCTTTTCATCTGAAGTAGTCGAGCGAGGAACCCGGCAAGGCTCTGCAGGATGGCCTTTTTTAGTCGCACCATGCTGGGATGCTTTGCATACCACACAGGGAGGATTTAAACAAAATTCAACACTGCTTATGTGAGGATACCAACATCTTAGCCAAGAAAAAGATTAGATCGCTTGTGACCCACTGATTCTGATGAAAAGGAGAAGGACTTCAAGTTTTCTGACAGAGATGGCTTAGAAGGATACAGCATGGACTGAAGTCATTTCCACAAATGAGCACTAGAGATGCTCCACAGATCAAGCAGACAATTAGGTCTGTCCATTTCTCAAAGCTACTGTTCACACGTGCACATCACAGAGGAAGATGGTTTTGTTTTCCAGCAAGAAAACAATAGTTTTCATGACTTTTGTGGTTTCTCTCAGTTTGGACCTCATTTGCTCTCTGTGGGTCTGTTTTACTCTGATGCCTTTTTTTTGGTCTTTTCACCACCTTGCTGCTAATAGGCACACATCTGAAGACGACCTCTTCCAAGTTTGCTGGCAGACCACACACTGAGTCAGGAGCAAACTCCAGCAGGGTCCAGCTTGGTCTTCAACTTGACTCACCTGTCTGCTGTGGCTTGCAAAGCACCTCAGCCGAATGTGACTTTACGCTCAACTATGGTCGCACTAATTTCTCCCTCCTTTCCCCCTACCTGTTGGATTTCTTTCTGTTTCTGGTGCAGATACTTTTAAACAGATTGCTGTTTCATCTTTGAGACGATGTCTGCTGCTGCAGATGGCAGGCGTACAGGAGTCGCTCTCGAGACTCAGACTCATCAGAGATCTCTGGCCAATCAGTGGCCTGCAGGCTGATGACGATGCATTTTCAGCTCGGTGCAGCTCAGTTAGAACCCGGCCTAGTAGGTGCTTTAAAGGGAGGTACTATCACGGAGTTCAGAGGCAGCACCCTTGGTCCTAAAGAGCCGCTGTCCTGCATGTTTTACATGTCTACTTGAATCAAATGAGGGAGACATCTAAGACATGCAGGACCAGGGTTGCCTAGCCTAGCGGGACACCCTTAAAACAGATTAGAGTCAAGTGGAGCCAAGCAGAGCAGGTTCTAGTGGAAATGACCTCTAAGTCACCCAACCACCCTATCTGATCTCCAAACCACGTTTTCACAAATGGCAACTTAAGACAGGATCTTCGAATATTTGCATTGCATGTGAATGTTGCCAAAGTTACTGCACAGTCTTTGGTTTTACATCAAGGTCAAATGTATTTATGTAGCACATTTAAAAACAACAAAGTTGGTCAAAGCGCTTTACAATCAAATTACAAACAAAAATGTTCATTGAAAAGCAGCGAGATATAATAAAAAGCATTTAACAAACAATAAAAATCAAACTAGCTGAACAGTGAAAAATCTCTCATACTTTACTCAGAATTAAAAAGCAAAGAGAAGAAATCTGTTTTAAACATCGACTTGAACAAATCAGTGTTAATAAAGTCTGAGCAGTCTGAATATAAAATGGAAGCCATTCCATAGCTGCAAAAGCTCGATCACCTCCAAGCTTTCATCTATGCTCTTAAACCTATGTAGAAAGGATTTTTTTGCAGGTGATGTTGCAGTTATTGTTATTTATTTATTGCTTTTAAAGAGCAGAACAGTGATATAAGAAAAATTCCTTAAGAGGGACTGAAATGTAATCACAGCAGGTTACAATGGAAACAGGAAAAGGTGTTACAGCTTTGTGGGGATTCTGCAGTATATGATTATTTAAGGAATGGCCTCATGTTGGACAGACAATGTGAGCTGTCCTTTTCACCTTCTCACTCCAACCCCATACCACGGCTCTTAGACATGTTGCTAACTACCGAGGTAGCAATCTCAGCAATCTGCTTTTTGGCCCCTTAAAAAACAGTTATGTCCTAACATTCTGCACAAACTAAGTGAAGTAAATAAGCGTGTCTCTGGTCTCACCCAGCTGTAGCTGCCTCTCTCTCGCCCGTAGATCCTCCAGGACCTTGTTGTAGTGTTCTTTGAAGGCATTGATATCAGCATCCAGCAGGGCGGAACAATCCTCATCCCCTTCCTTCTCCTCCTTCAGCTCTTTCAGCTGTGTCTCGAGAAGGTCCGCCTTGGGCTGCAGGGCAGACAGGCGACCGATCTCCTCCTGTCAGGACAAAGCGGTAACAGCACGGGAAGGCCGCTTTACTAACACCTTTACTGTTGCTGCCAGGATGTGATATGAATAAACCAAAATTTAAAAGTAGATTAGTTTCTACTCACTTTTCCTCATACTTCATTCATTCTATCTTACAAAATCGTTAAAGTTTACTTTACTAATAAGCAGAAAAGCAAAAAAAGACATAGGACCAGCTCAGCAACAATGGAATATTGCTGCAAAATGAATGCTGAATTTCAAAATCCACGGAGAAAAAAAAATATTTGTCCACATCTCGTTTTAGTTAGACACAAAAGAAAAAGCAAAGTTCATGTACATTTTTTGAACTTCAATTTTGACCTAAATGTTTAAACTTACAGCAGTGAGACATTTACATTTTTTAAATGATTTTTTTAAATGAAAGCCTACCTTTCCTAGCCATGTGAGCAAATATAATTTATTTGTATTAAATAATAAGAAATCGATGAATAATTCCACCTGTGTTTAATAGTCTGGAGCATGTGGGCTGTTGTGGTCATGTTGGAAGACCTTTCTAATCCAACTTGAATTTTGGTGGACTTTAAATATAGCTGTTAAAATGTACAATCTATATTTAATGTAATTTAATACAAGCTGTTCCTTTTGAAGAACTGGCCTCTAGCCTTGGTGCTGTTTTTGTTTGGCTTGGTATGCTTTTTCCCTTTCTTTTATACTGTGGTCAATTTCTTCTATTTTTTTTAACCTTTGCTCTGAAGTCGAAAAATCCACTGTTTTTCTCTGCTTTTTTTTTATCTCTCGCTTTTTTTTCTTGATTCATCAGTTTTTGTCTTGTTTGTAATTTCCAGAATCAAGACCTTGCAGGAACCTCAGAACCGCAGTCAAGAAGCAGAAAGAAAGGTAGAGACCACGATCAAGGGTGCACAGAAACAAGGAAACCAATCGGTACAGAAGTTAAAAAGGTTCATTAAAGAAACAACTGCTGAACACCAACTCTCAGAGCCAAACAATGGCTCGCAGCTTCCTGAGTGGGTACACTACAGTCCGGAGTACACTCTGTGGCCGGGTAAGAACATTAGACTAGACCCATCCAGGGCTGGGACTGAACGGTACAGGAAAAACCATCACAATGGCAGACATCCAAGAAGAGTTTCAAGTAAGAAGAGATGGACAGAACCAAGCCTGGACGTGATACAGCTGCTCATAGATGGGACCCACCCAACGTGATTAACCCAAACAGGATATGTGGTTTGTTTCCGCTCTGTACTTGCTGACCAAATTACTGATGCAGTTAATCTAAGAAAAGAGGCTCCTGTTTCCTCATCTCATCACCAGCGCTCCTGTGCTACAAACCCGGGTTAAGCTGGTCTCAGGTGTTCGGTACGAGGATTTACCCTTTTTCTACCCTTTCAGAAGACAGCCAGTTTGGAAATCCACACGACAGTCAACCACTCTCTTCACTTTGCATGCCACAATTATACTTAGGAAACTCATCAAGATCCGACCCAACCAGCTAGATGGTCAGTGATCATTCACAGAAGCTATAAAACTGGACTCCAGCCCAAAGCCACTGTTTTACTCCTCCATCAGGGACCAGGACCTAACCCACCCACCGTAGAAGGAGCTCTCAGACCACTCCTGTGTTTTCTTGTTTTGACTACTGTAAATGAACTTTTTAATGCCTTATTCTATCTTCCTCTGTTTTCACCTGGGGCCAGCCTGAACACAAACCTTTACGCAGACATGTACCTAGGTGAAGTATACTATTTTGGATTGGTTGCAGTTGCTCTACCTACTGCTGGATGCTGGCTGTAAAAGTGAGTCAATTTCCACTGACTCCCATCTCAAAATGTCCAACTTTAGCACACAAATAAACATATTTACAGCCTAGTTCAAAAAAATGTTTTGGTTTCAATCGTTTGATTTCACACTCCTGAATTTTTTTGTGCCATGCCAGGAGAATTTATATCAAGCAATAAAAGTATTTCTGCTCAGCCAATGGCTAGCCATTATCGCTACCTCATCCATGATATTCGTGTTACCACGGGCAGCGAAGCAACCAGACACCTAGCATCAGCTAGAAGCCACTGTCATTTCTGATTTCACCACTAAAAACATGTGAAACGCCAGATTCAGCCGTACACATCTGCCAGCAGGTCTGGAGATATTTCCACGGGGATGCACTGAAGGAGCTGGTAGCCAAATCTAACTTTGATTGACATATAGGGGTCATGTTCCTGTCGGCTGCGCTCCGTACCAAGAAAAAAGGGTTTCAAAACCACTTTTCAGAAACCAGAGGGTTGAGCGACCTAAAGCTTTGTCCGTTGTTTTTTTACAGTCGATGTGGAAAAAACTAGTGTGCAGAAATGATGTGGTCGTATGTCATTAAAAGTATGGATCAGTATGAATCATTTGGTGTTTCTAACAGAGTCGAGATGCATCAGAGGAGCTGGCAGCAGTGAGTCATTTCTCTTGACATAATGTCACATCAGTAACTCAGAGACAAACAGAATTTAAAGTCACATTGTGTTTGGATGTGTGGTGTGTGTAGTGTGTGTGGAGTAGATACAGAGTAGTGTATAAGATTTAAATGACTCCAATGAGCCACCAGGTGCTGCAGTGATTTGTCTTGCTTCCCCCTCCAAAAGTTTGGTTTCATTTTGAGTCTACATGGGAAAATGAGAGCAGCACATATGTTCATGCCTCAAAAAACCCACAACTTCTGATATTTAAAATAACTTTAAAACATAAAAACAGGGATAAAGTTGCTTATACATGGAATTGGCAACCTGGCAGAACTCCCAAACCAGGACTGCAAGAAATAAATGAAGTCATTTTGTTCCTGCCACCTTGAGAACAAGAACAAATGTCTCCGTTCTTGTGGAGAATGCATCAACCTTAATGACTATCATGATCGGGCTGACAACCTGCTAAACTCTCTCGAGCTTGGGTTACAAGAGCCAGCATGTGGTTGTTATTCAGAACCAAATCAAATTATTGATAATACACTATTTAACATAATGAATTATCAGTAACTGTCTTCAAGAGGACTTGAGCCCCTTGAACAAGCACATAGTCTCTGCTGACTAAGCAAAAATTTGAATTTTCTGCTTCTTCTGTATGTGTTCTGTACAAGAACAATGGAATACCTACGTTTGTTCTGGTGTCTAATATTGTGTGGTTGAGCAGCAGTGGACGGAGTAAGAACTCGTGTCCCGTTACTAACCCGACATCGGTCCAACTGTACTTTGAGTGGTTCTGGCTCACACGCTGGAGGTGCCTGGACTTTGAGCCAGTTCTCACTGCTGTCAACCGCCTGCTCGCAGTGCTCAAACAAGCTGTAGAAGGCCAGCACCTGCAGAGCACAAAAGCAGATTGAGCAAGTTTTACAAATGGCTTCGTTAGAGAAAACACGACATCTCATTGGATAAAATAAAGTCAAGCTGACAACAACAAACGTGTGATAGCTTAAGAATTACTCTCACTTACTTCTGGTAACAGTGCAGTGAATTTCACTCTATAGTGTCTAATATGTCCTTTCAATGATCAAAGTAATTTTTTTAAACTTATATCAACAATGTGTCATATTCTTTTACAGATTTTACCAAAATGAATTTAAGATATCTGAAAAACCGTTCTATCACCGACTGCCTGTGTAAGTTCAGAAAAGTCCTATTTGGTTGTGAGACAAAGTTCCTTTGCCACAAAAAAATGACGACTTTACACAATGCAACATTTGGATGCAAGTCTACACACACACACACACACCCCCTGTGTGTACCTTTGTCTGGTAAGCCAACCATGCCAGCCTCTCAGCCAGTAGGGCACAGAATCCCACCCAGCGCTGGTTCAACTGGTCCGCTGCCTGAGCGATGTCGTCAGCACGACTCCCCTCTGGGAAGGGAGGACAGAAACAGTAAAGAGGGGGCTGACGTGCACACGTGCAATAAAAGAAAAAAAAATCATGTTTTACTCTTTAAATAGACATAAGTGGTGTGAAAATACACAAAACCGGGGGAACATCATTTTCTGAGTGTTTCCTCTCAGCTGATGCCACAGCTGAACCATCGTGGATGAAGAAGCCAATCTGCTGGCATTACACGCACTGGGGAAGTGTCTGACGCTGGGAAATCCTACCAGTGGCTAAGAAAGACTGGTCTGAAGGACAGCACTGAGACATTAATCATACCAGTACAAGAACGGACCTTTGGCATGAAAGAGGCAGAGGCCAGAGTCTGTCACACCAGACAACACTCAAAATACAGACAAAAAAGCGTTCAGGGAAGAGGACGCTGCATCTGCTGTGGAACGTGGAGAAAAGTGATTCTGGAGTGAAATGGGATGCCCAGGGTCAGAAACCGTGGTCTCAGTGGCAGGTCGTGGGTCCTTTAGTAGGACAAAGATCCAAACAACTGAAAACACCCAAGAATGGATAAGAAAAACAAAACAAAACAAGGGAGTAGTCGAAGTGAGCCTCCATCGGCTCTGATCTGAAGCCAGTTAAACACTTCTGGAAAGATTTTGGAAAATGCTTGAGCAGTTTACTCACAAGGAATGGGCGAAAATTCCTGTCGACAGGGACAGAAAGGACAGAAACTGCTTGATAGCCTCAAAAGGTTGTGCAACAAAAAAATGAAGGGGAGGCTTCCATTATTTTTATGCCCCAGGGCATTTTTAAATGATTTGAACCAAAATTGAAATGCAATGTGTGGTTTTTAGTATTCAGTGTTAAGTCAATTAAAGTTATTTCAGCGTCCAGTGTGGCTCTCTTTCTTTCTTTAATGCAATGATAATAAACTTTATGTTATTGTACATCTGCAATAAAAATCATTGCACTTGGAGTCACAAAGTACCAGAACAGAAATGAACACAGTTTTAGTTCTGGTCTTCTAGGGGTTTCTACTCAGTGACATATACTAAACATCATCAGTGTCAGATTTTACTCGTTTTTTTTCCTTATTTTACTACAGCACTGTGTCAACATGTTATGCATTTAATTATTAGTGTAATGACTGTATACGTGGTAAGGCAAAGGTTTTTTGTGATCCCTCCCTTGCATGCACACGTCCCCCAACAGCAAGTTTAACGCTGTTCCAGCGTGGTTTGTTTGGTTGGTTGAGGGTTAGAGCATAAACGGAGTTGTCAAAGTATAAATAGAGCCTTTCTCTGCTCTCAGAATTGCAAACAATTACACAAGGACAGAGAGGAGGACAAACAGAAGACACGGCTCTCTCTCTCTATTTCTCCGAGTGTTTCTATGGAAACCAGATGAGAGGGTGGGACAGGTAGAGGCGTCGTCATAGAGACAGACGGGGTGTGCGTGCGTTGGAATGAGTGCGTGCGCGTTACCCTGCTCGACAAGGGTCTGCGCCGTGCGAGTTGCCTCTTGAAGCTTTCTGTACTTCTCTGGCCGCTCTCTGTCTATCGCCTGTGGCAAAGAGACAAAAAGTTAAGGAAGGAGTGGAGAGAGTGGAAGTTACAGGCCAAGAGCTGGACGGGCAGAAGGAATGGCCGTCTGACGGGAAGAAAAATGCAACTCATTCCAGAATGAAAAACGAATAAATAAACAAACTCAGTGCCAGTGCTAAATAATTCATTTCTGTAAATTTTTCTAGAGAGCTTATTTTACAGCAACATTTACAACAATGTGAATGTTTCTGGTGACAGCTTTTGACAAACATTAGCATTTGAGTAAAGAACCCTGGCTGGACCTGCCTCAGGGTGTACCTGCATGGCACGGAAGAGAAAAGCCAGTGATTGACATGTATTATGTCAATGTCTGGCCACACATTGATTAAAAATTTTTTTTTTTTAAGTTATCTTAATTTGTGTGTGTGTGTACACACACATATTTATATCCGTACATGTATATAAACTCCCATTCCTCTGTGGGCGGTTTTCCGGAGGGGTCCTCGACCAGAGGTTGGGAGTTTGAGGGTTCTGCACTGTTTTTGCTGCTCCTTGGATTACACTCTTCTGTAACGAGATCTCTGCTGATGTTTCTGGGATCTGCTGGAGCCACTCTCCCAGCCTTCCAGACCTTCTCTACCTCCTCCTTCAAGCCCTGGTACTTCTCCACTTTCTCATGTGTTTTCTTCCTGATATTGCTGTCACTTGGGTTTGCCACATCAATCACCACTGGAGTTTCTCAACCACCACTGTGTCCGGTTGGTTAGCCATCACCAGTTTATCGGTCTGGATCTGGAAGTCCCACAGGATCTTTGCCCTTTTTGGTTCTGAAGTGGAGCTACCTGATCATCGCTCCACTTCAGAACCAGTAGCCATGGCCACTCTCTGTGATGATCTGCCTGAGAGGGTTCAGGCCTATGCAGAACAGCGGTCCAGACAGAGCCTCTCCTTGGTATATACCACACTTGATGGAAACTTGAGGAACTGGCTTTGAGTTGGTCTCCAGAGTAGTCCTCCACAGGCCCATCGAGTTTGTGATGAAGGCTCCTAGTGTCCTATAAATGATGTGCAGTTCTAAGCATTCCTGTAGTGCGGCACTGAGTTGTTGGCTTTCCTGTTGTCAATCCAGGCAGTGCAAAGATTGGTTTGCTGCATCTTGCAGAGCTTAGCAACAGCTAAGCCCTGTTGGCTGGCAAGGACACCAGAACCAATGACTTCCTTGCATATGAGTTGTACTTATATGTGGAGCCATGTGCCTACTTATCTTATCGCTGACAGGAGCTTCCATGTTGTGCAGAGGACCTTTTCTGTGGTTTATTTGGGCTTTTTAAGAGAGGTTGGTACTCATATCCTGAGGGTGGGGATGATAACATATCGCCAGTGACCTTATGTGCTGGCTCCCCCTTGCCGTAGCACAGTTGTTGTATCTCATCAATCTCTAGTTGTGATATCAAGTTCTGCTTTTAGATGTTCAAACACCGAGCCACCAAGTATTCCTCCGTTAAGCTGGATGTTGGGTTTCGAGGTGTCCATGGGTCCCACATCCTCTGCATGTATCCTCTTACATCTGGGTTGTTTACATAGTAGCAATCCAACAGTCCGATACTGTCTTCTCTATGGTCCCCCAACAGCTGGCTGATTGTTAATCCAGGCAATGTCCAAGCTGGCTAACAACTAAAATGTTTGGTTTTTTTTCTTTCTAAAATGAAATGAGGTGATGCATGGTGACATAATAATGGGTGGACTCTGCTGGGACCAATCTTGGTAAAATTTGCTTCTTGTTATGAGGTAAACGTTGCTGGCTAAGGTTTTTTTTTAAAGGAAATTGATAACAATCCAATTCATGTGGGACACAAATTTTCAAACTTTCTGATTCTAGCTGCACATGGCGAAGCAGAAAAAGCCCGCCATGATGAGGAGCCGTCGTGTTTTCATTACCTGCACTTTGTCATGTAATTCTTGAATGCTACCATCTTTGCGAGACACGGAGAACTCGGGACTCTGGAGGATGGCCTCGCCACGGGTCATGTAGCTGTGGACCTCTGTGAAGTCAACGTCAAACCTGACAACACAAGCACACACGCATGGACACACACACACTTCCATTAGCACTGTTCTGCCCAAAAGACACTTACTGCAGGTCTAAAACTAGGGTTTTAGCTTGGAAAGGTTATCTTAACTCATCTAGGTTAACCCTAGATGATTAAAAAAATTAACTTTTGTTCTCATTTTCACCCAATATTAAATATTAACCAAATATGAAATATTAACCAGATATTAATGTGATTCACAGAATATTTTTCCCTGCAGACTTTCATTGAAGCTTTGGTAGAAAATGAAGGCCAGTAAAATTCTCTGCCGCAACATCCAGTCAGGACTGTGTCATGATTTCAAATCTTCAGCAGTAAAAGGAGCATTCAGCAGCTCTAAAGGAGCAAAATACAGCAAAAACCCAACACTAATAGTCTTTCAGATCATCATCTTTAACTGATACTGCTACATTATTCATGTGTTGTGAATTAGTTGTGTGGGCTCAAAGAATGGTCTATGTGGAATATTAAAAGCATGCCCTCATGACTTTCAAACAAAAACTTGCCCAGGTATCATCCTCACTGTTAAACACTACACAGCCACTTTTGGGGTTGCCCACTTCTCTAGTCACTAAAATTCGTTTTGTTTTCTCTACTAACAAATGTTTAGTTTCAAGCTTCATCAGAATCTTCATTAGAATCTGCTCTAGTTTTGTTTTACCTACCTGCTGAGATAGGAAAGCAGAAAAGGGTGCATGAAACTGAACAATTCACATTAGTTAGAAAACTTCTTAAACATGCATAATCATAACAATTATTACTACAATGATCACAATAATCAACTTCAGTAGATGTTTCCTAGTATAGCAGCACACACTTACCTTTTCCTGAGCTCAGAATCCACAACTACTTGTCTTTTCTTTTGTGGTGGCGGTGACTCTCGGGTACGGCGTAGAGCTGACACCTTCTCCCTTGTTGTTACCTTGGTAACAGTTGCTGTGACAGAGTGGCTCAGTTCAGACTGCTTGGGCACACTGACAGCTGATGATAGCTGAATTTGAAGGCAAAAAAAAAAGAAAGAAAGAAAGAAAAATCAATTTAGAAAAAACAAATGACTACAACAAGAGGACTAGAAATTGTATGGATCTCTACACATGAAAGGACATTCCAACACAGCTGTGTCCTTGGTACCATACATATGATGTAACAAGTGCTATATGCCGAATTTATAAAACATGTCATTTAAAAATGAGAAGACAATTAGCCTATATTACTATCCAAATTCCCAAAAAGTTGGGAGGCTGTGTAAAATGTAAATAAAAACGAAATACAATGACCTGTAAATCTCATAGACTTTGAAAGTCCTGACTTTCATCATCATCAAATGATTCAGAGACTGAGGAGGAATCTTTACATGAAGGGACAAGGTCAAAGGTCAAAACTGGATAATATAACAGGTTCTAGAGCTCAGGCTGCTCTGAAAGTACGTTTTAGCACTGATGGTGCTTTTCCAGATGTGTAAGCTGCTAACACTAATGAAATCCCGTTACCACTACAGATGCAGACTTGTGATGTGCCGATCCGATCACGTCATCAGGAGTTGGACCCAATCACGTGATTTCCAAAAGATCAGGATCAAGAGGAAGTGATCAGGTTTTTTTCATTTATATTTCACTAAACTACAGTATTAAATGAATAATTATAAACATTTTTTATTTACGGCCTGTCAATAAGTTTCACTGTCAACAATTCCTGATGTCAGTGTTGCCAGAACCCGTAACCATAGCAACGCCATTGTCACTATACTTACCAAACTTTCAGACCCCTCTAGTGACTTTTTTTTTTTTCCAAGAAAGCGACTAGCGACAAGTCCAGCACCTATTTTCAGGTGTCTCCCAAGACTCTTACAGACCCTAACTCGAAGACTCGTCTCGTCCTCACTCTTCTCAGCGAGCAGCCTGCGCTGCTGTGGACCCCTCCCCTCTATCAAAGCCCTCTCAGGGGACTCAGTCCTCCAGCAGCAGCCCCTCTCAGCTGCACACAGGAGGACACATTCACCTCTCTGCGTCCAGGTGGTTAACACAAAAAAAAAAATCATGCATCCACAGGTCCAAGGCGGGCTGATGTTCTTGAAAAACAAATAATTATTATTGTATGATGTAATAATTAGAATAAATAGTCAATGGGGTTGCAGTGGACAGGACAAATGAAGGAAGGTTGGAATTGTGACATAAAAAGTGTTTTTACTGCCTTTTTAATCTCTTACATAACTTTAGTCCTCTGTCCTACAACATCCATACAATTCCATAAATATTAAAGCCAAGAGCTGCTTTTCTTACTGAAGAGTTGGCAACACTCAACGAAGAGCAAACTTGAAGCAGAAATGCCTACAATTTGGAAATATTTCAAACCAGTGGGACAGCACCTTCTACCATTTGCAATTTGGGAATTGGTTGGTTTTTTTTCTTTTTTGTGGATTGCCAGAGTATCGAATCGGGACTGAAAGGACTCAGATTCGGGAGCAAAAACGTGGGGTCGGGACATCCTTAACGCAGATTTCTGAACCGAGGGCTGATGACAAGCCTGATCTTTTCTCTGGACCCCAGAACCGTTTTCTATTTTGCCTCAGAGCATTTTAACTGACCCTTTGGACCACATGTGTGTGTTCCTATGTGCTGAAATGTGAGTGTTTGGCAGAGCCATGAGCTGTGTTTGTGGACGGCAGGGAGAGCTGTGTTGACTGACAGTGATCTCTGGAAGTGTTCCTGAGCCCACGCAGTGAATTCCTGGTTTTAATGCAGTGTTGCCCGAGGGCCCGAAGATCACAAGCATCCAATTTGAACCTTCGGCCTTGTCCCTGGGGCACGGAGATTTCTCCTGAATTTCTGAATCTTTTGATGAGAACATGCACTGCAGATGGTGGACTCTTCAAAGTCTTTGCAATTTTATGTTGAAGAACATTTTCTGGAAACTGCTCAAGTGTTTTGATGCTGGATGTTACAGGTTAGTCAATCTTTGAAATGTTGATTTTATAACCAGTCATGTTACTGACTTGTTGTTTCCTATTTGTGCCAGTTACTTTTCCAAATTCAAAATGAGCTAATATTTTCCATAAAAAGCCAAAAAGTCTCAGTTTCATCTGTTTTCTTGAGAATAAAATATTGGTTTATAAGATTTGTAAATCATTCCATTCTGTTTTTATTTACATTCTGCACAGGGACCCAACTTTTTCAGAGTTTGGGTTTTAAAAACAGGCATATTAATGTTTCAACAGAAGTGTGATTTGTTTGTAAATGAGACTTTATGAAGTCAGCATTTCTGACTTTGTTTTCATGGAATTTAGCCCACCACCCCACAACTTTATTTCCTTAAATGTCACTAATAAATGATGTATTAGAGACATTTATGATGTATTAGAGTCCTTCTGTGGGTGCGGCTGAAATGTATTGAGAAAATGTCTATTTTTTAAAAAGGTTTCAAAAGCAACATTAAATCCAGATTGATTTATTTTTCAGTTACCATTTATTTATCATACCAGTATTATAGAATATTTATGGATATATCTTAATATTTTTACCAGTATATTCCCCGGCCCTCCTGTGAAATAAAGACAAGAGAGAAATTTGATGTGTTTTATATTTGGCCTGTGTTTATTTCAGTTCTGAGTTTTGTTTACAGTTTTATTGTGGGTGTATCCTGACTTTAAGTCCGTTTCCGGAGGTGAGAGCATAATGAGTAAATTCTGTAAAAACTGAATTCAACTAGTTGGATATCCACGGTGCTATGGAAACGAGGGTGCTCACGGCTGAGGTGTCCACTTGTAAAAGGTTCATGTGCTAAATATTTCATTGATAACAGACAAGAAAAAACCAAAAAGGAAGTGTTGACAAAAAAAAAAAAGAGAATCATGGTCAAACACTGAATTTGACATGGTTGATCATAACATCCTTTATAACTACAAAGACTTAAAAACCTGTGTTGTGCACGTAAGTATGGCTAAAGCTACATCTACATGAGAGGGGCTCATTTGTTGTGGATGTCTGATTGTTGTGAGGGGAAACATCTGCGTCCTGCAGCTGCAGTAACAGTACAAATCCCAAGTGATGGGAAAACTGAGGCCAGCACTACTTAGAAACGGATTTTTGAAAAACTGCCATTTATTCAGCGTTTCATTCTGCATTGGCTGCTTAAAAGGAGTCAGTGATTACAGATCTTAGCCACTTGTTGCTTATCATGAACCGCAAATAAAGGCAGGGACTGTTTTCAGATTGTGCATCACACGCATAGACAATATCAATTTTCTAATAAACAGCCGTCAGACCCGGTCAGTACTGATTTAGCATCATCACTGACCTACACGGTAACAAATCCCTGGCAACGCTGATGCAGCAGAAATCAGCCATGACTGACATACCTGGGAGCGGTTCATGTCCAGGCTCTGAACCAAACGGTCCCAACGCTGGGCAAAACTGTCCAGTCTGGCCTCGAGTTTGCTGGCCACTTCTTTGTTTTTGATGCTTGACAGCAGGTCCTGGCTCATAAAGCACAGTTTGTCCATTGTGGGATGTTTCGCCTCCAGATCTGCTTTTACCGTCTGAACACACACAGACAGACAAACATTTGCTGCAAATGTAAGCGTTCCCGGTACACCTAAACCCAAACAGCTTTAGAACATGCATCATGTCATTCAGTGTTGCGTTCTGACTGATGGATTGACTGGTTTATCGGCTGGGTTTACAGATGTGCACAGTGGGCCTGCTGCAGAGAGACTCACGGCAAGAGTGTGCAGGCAGGTAAGCATCTCTGCGTGGTCTTTCAGGTCCGAGGTCTTCATAGAGCGGACGAGGTCCTCCTTCTGAGTCAGCCAGGAGTCAAATAGGCACTGTCGGAAAAGAGAGAGAGAAAAGAAGCAGCCAAAGATGAAAATAGTGCATCAATAAAGAACAAAAGAGAGAAGACAAAAGAAGGGAGGAAAGAGGGTAATACTTGAGAGAGAGAGAGAGAAATGATGAGAGAAGATGGTGGATAAAAGTGAAGAAAAGAGAAGAAGAAGAAAGGGAAATGTGCAAAAACATGGATAAAGATGACAGGAAAGGCAAAAAAGGTAAAGGAGCTGTAGAAGAGAAGCGATAACATGAGAGCAACTAATAAAGAAAAAACGATGAAGGAAAGTAGTGTAAAAAAATAAGAGACAAGAAAAAGAAGCTACAAAGAAAAGGATGAAGTATACAGAAGAGAGGAAGTGAACGGTACCAAAAAGATGATACCGTATGAGAAGAAAAGACAAGAAAAAGGGGGAGGAGGAAAGGAGAAGACCAGGATGAAGAAAGGGGAAAATAAAATGAGATCAAGATGAGGAGGAGGTCAAAGCAAAAATTTAAAAAGATAAAAAACAAAACCAGAATGCTGAATTGCGGGAGAAAAAAATGAGAAATAGAGAAGCACACAAGAAATCTGTGAGAAAAAATAAAGGTGGAGAGGAAGCAGAAATGAAAGAGCGTAAAAGGAAGGGACATGGAAAACCGAGGAAAGAAGTAAAAACAAGATGAAAGTAAAGGAAAGCTGAGGCAAGAAAAGATGAAAGGAGGAGCAGAAGTCCACATTAAGAGATGAATGTAAAATTATACGTGTTTTCTTTTGCTTTGAATAAATTACATTACATTTGGTGTTATGGATGTTACTGAGGCCAGTGATCCCTCATCATAAAACACAGGAAGTAAAGAGCCCGCTTTGAACTCTTTTGGTCCTTTATAAAACTAGCCCTGATGCTATTTTTCAAGCATATGAGAGACAGATGAAATATGCAACACCTTTCTAGTTTGGGGTTTTAACGCCGACCTGCTGGAATAATCATGGTGAAGCTGTTGACAAAACCAAAACCGAAAAAACAAAAACATGACACTTCCAGCAGACTGGAGTGCTTGGCCATGTTAAATGTAGCAGTCAACTCTAAAAACATTCAAATAACCCATGTGTTGACCGTTCAAAACTCCTAAAAGGGAAGTTTCAGTACTGTGGAGATGGTTAAAGCAAGCAACGTTTTTTCAAAGCTATTAAACTAATCTAAAAAAGTTTGTATTTGCTTAAAAATTAGGTTGACTTTGAGACAGATCAAATATGATGTAGTAAGCTTAAAAGCAGCTGAAACGTCAAAATTCTAAACCTTGACCTGATAAAGTCAAAGACATTTTTTAATAAATGAGCCTGTAATTGTTTATGTTGACATCTTTGACACCAGTGAACTATGCACAAAATGAATCTCTAACAGGAAGGGTATATCATGCCACGTAAATTCTATTTCAGTTTAAATGTTCGCTTAAAACCTGCAAAATATGGGAGCCGATTTGCGAGTGGTTGATTTAATCCCAGTGTACAGCAACAAATCCAGCAAAACTCGACTCCACACACGCTCACATGCTCCTACCTGCTCATTCGTGAAGTGCTGCCACTTCAACAGGATCTCCTGAAGCAGAATCCAGCGGTCCTCCGTCCATCGGCAAATAGATGCCCAACGGTCACCAAGAACCTGTCCACACATCACAAAGTCATGAAATAATAATTTTCTTTTTTGTTATTGTTACTTTGTGATTTCTTTGTTATCTAATTGACATTTTCTCTTCGCAAATGATTTATCTGCCAAAGCCTATCTTTTGTGAGTTTATAGATAGCTCTCCTGTTATCAGATTTGAAATGTGGAAAATAAGGACAATATTGGTGTATTCCATGTTAGACATTCCTATCTGAACTCCTGCTACCAGAAACGAGCCTAATTTGTAGTCCTTTACCACTTAAATGGCCTACAGGAAGATCGACTAAGCATGAATTAAGAATTTCAAAATAAAAGCCCTTTGGTTGTAACAGGAAGCGTTTCAAATCATTATAATCAATCAGTATATTCAAGCATCAAAATTAAATTTCATATAAGTCCAAGTTGAACAGGATATGTGAAATAACTCATTTGTATGCTGCACAAGTCTGGATGAATTAGAGAACCTGAGCTGCTTAGATTTTGCTCCTGTTTCTTGGTCACACCATGACTTGATCAGAAGTCAACAATAGTTTTCCATAACAGAGTTTCCACATTTGGACAGCCATGGCCTGGTTGCACAGAAAAGAACAATCCCAAAGATCTGACATCTACTCTAAGAAAGAGTTCGATTTGGTGGAGTAACAGACATCAACACTATGAAGACGTTGCAAGTTGTGATAATTTAACAACATATTGTTTGCATCTGCAGCCTGGATCACGTCACACTTGTACCACGCACTGTCTTTGCGAAACTGACATCCAAAGTTGGCGTCTTCTCCTCAATCATCACCGGGAACAAATTTGACTTCAACAATTATTTTTTTTGGCACGCATCAGTTCATTTTCACTTTGTGCTTGGTTACCGCTCTACATGCTGATGATGGAACCAACACCCAGATACAGCAGGTTGTAGTCTATGAGCCAAGGGGGAATAATTGTGCAGTCTGTACACGCCATTCTTGATCTCTCAAGTCATACTTTGTGAGATGTAATCATCTTATAAGACTACCTTTACACATTTTACATTTTGCAATTAATTCATCTGTTTATATATATATATATATATATATATGGCAACTATGGCTGGTATGGATCAGTGATGCACCATTACAGAACTATTATTTATATTTTGTAAATTTACATTTAAAATATTGAAATACAAATAATTCTATCTGTAAATATCCATCTGTCTCTTTTTTTTTTTTTAACTTGGACTGAAAAGATATCCTAATTTTGAGAAGTCAACACTTTAAACTCGTACTTGCCGAGTTGAGGACAATGAAAATAAAGCTGCTACAGTGATTACTCAGGTCCTTCCAGGCACTAGCTCAGCCGCTCGCTCTTATGGCCACCTAAAATAGGGTTTCACCTTTTAAGCAGTTTTCAACGCACAATTACAAACTGTGACATTTCTGGGGACAGCTCCAGCTGAGGCCAGCAAAACAGAGATGTCTGGTCACCCAAAGTGTGCATGTGTGTGTACTTGCCTGAAGTTTGCTTTCCAAGGCGGTAGTGGCACTGTCTCCACTACTCTCGTCCACCACCACCACCATGTGGGTGAGGGAGTTCACCCTCACCTGCTCCAGCTCCAGGTCCTCCTGTAGGAGCTGCAGCAGAAACAGGAACATATATAAACGTCACCGGAATCCATGGAAGTGTCTCTGGGCTGTGAGAACTGACGTGGAGCTCAACGTTACCGGTTTCCAGAGATGAAAACATGCTGTTACACTAAATTTAAATCCATATGGTGTGATTTCATCCAGGAAAGCAACAAACTTTTATCCCCTCTTTTGTTTTCCTTTTCATTTAATCCGTTTGTATTTTTCCCCTCTATAATCAGTTAAACCAGATTACAACAGCAACATGTTCCTACAGTTATTAAAGAAAGAATCCACCATATTTGAAAAGCAGAAATGAGCTATTGGCTTTTCGTCGCAGCACAGAATGGAATTACTCATCCTGGATCGGATTAAGGAGGTAATATATTGGAAAAAAATTACAAAACTATTCTCACTGTTTTTCAAAAAAAAAAAAAGAAACTCTCATAAAACACAGACAAACGTTTCTATCAATAAAGCTTGCTTAAACTATTTTGACCATTTCATCTGGAATTCGGAGTGTCTTCAGTGTTGTATTTAGTGCCAGGCCCCACTCTGGGTTTGGTTATACTGTTGTCATGGATACCTGTATCTCCTCTTCCTTCCTGGCATTTCTGGTTTTTCATTCCTCCTTGTTTCATGTGGTTCCTAAATGCAATCTGTCTGAGGCGGCCAATCTTTTTTGCTCAGGGAGGTTCTGGAGTGTGTGAAATTCATAAGTATTCAAATGGGAGCAGTGATGATAACGCACCAAATTCTCTAACCACCACGGGCAACGGGTTCAGTGTATAATTTATCATCTCCTTTAGCACAGGTTACAATGGATCATCCTTTATGAAAGGTGATTATGATGGTCCATATTTTCTTGCAGCCACAAGATTCAAAGCCATCCTCAATCATTTGTACCAAAAGTTTAGCACGGTGGTAGCCTTCTCCTAACTATTCACAGTTTCCCACTTCAGTCATGGGTATATTTTTTATTTATTAGTATTTGTATCCAGAATTTGAACATATCACAAACAGATGACATGGTCAAATTCTGGATAAAAAAAACTTGGGTAGTGGAAAAGTCTGGAAAGAATGTGTTTTCTTGATAAGATCACAGTTTGTGATTTTTAACTTAGAGCTGGGGGAGGTAGAGAGAAAGAAGGAGCAGACACCCAACTCTAGAGATATCTATTGAATTGTTCATGTATGTTTTTATTAAATAAATTCTTAAAAGGACAGAATAAGATTATGGATCCTTCCTAATCAGCCAACTTGGGTGGGATTTTGGAATCCCGACATTATCCAGCCTCTTCCTTAATCTGCGAATCCTAGCTTGCTTATCCCACTTTCCCATGAGCCTTTGCTACCATCCCATCAAAACCTGTAATGACTTGTTCTCTTCTTCAGCAAGACATGAATCAGTATAGCGCGCTTGAGTCCATGTTTCTGTGTATAACACATTTTGTCTTTGGCTATCAATCACCTCCATCCTCTCGTTGCTTCTTCAAGCTGAATTCAAAAAACATACTTAGCTGAACTGACTGAGTTAAAAAAATCACGTGGGAAGAGTGTGACACATGAAAGCAGGGACTAATATGAAAATGATCGAAAATAAACAACAAAATAGTATTTTAAACTTTAATATTTCAGCTATATTCTAATAGAAGGCTAAGATCAGCAGATGGGTACCTTGTGTTCCTCCACTTGGAGCTTGACATCCTCCAGATCAGGACCAAGTGGCTGAGAGCCGATCTTCTTTATTCGTGCCTCTGTCTTGCCCAGCCAGTCGGTGAGCTGCTGAAGCTGCTGATGCTGCAGGTCCATCAGGACCTCGTGGAGTCTGGAAGTGAAGCACAGTTCAGTGGGCTGTCAATCATATGTTGAAATCACAGGTAAGACATTGCTAAAAAATTAAAAATTAAAAAAAAACAGTCTTCCTGAAGAACAGTTCACATGTGGAAAAAAGATGGTGTGTTCTTTATTCTCTGCAGGGATGCTGATTTGTCATGTAAAAATATAAAAGTTGCCTATTCTGCTCATTAAGTACACCAGGTGGCTGGTAAAGTGGCTGGTGACTCTATGTATTAATGCTATGTGTTATTTTATGCAGGATTTATTTGAGATAAATAAAAAACAACCAATCAATCTATCCATTCATGTTTTCCTTCTGGTTTTGGGCGCGCGCTGTGGTTTGAACTCTCTTGCAGGAGGAAAATATAATTTGGGCAATAGACTGCCACCAGGAGACTGGTGCATGCATCCATCCATCCATCCATCCATCCATCCATCCATCCATCCATCCATCAACTTCAGTATATCTGGATCTGAGCAACTGCCTGAGCAGAGAAGTCAAGACCTCCTCCTCTCTGGTCACCTCCATCTCATCTAGGGAAATACAGGGGTATTTCCAGATAAGCTGAGAGGTGTAGTCTCTCCACCATGTCCTGGGTTTGACCAGGAAAAACAGGAGCCTTCTACCAACTGGACATCCCCCTGGCCTCCTCCCAGTTGGGGATCCTCAAAACACCTCCCCAGGGAGGTGATTATGAGTCATCCCAACCTCTGAGCCACTCCTGTGCCTAAGCTTGTCCTTTTGGCCACGACCTCATAGCTTGTGTCTATAAGTGAGAGGAGGAACACAGACTGACCGTAAACAGAGTATCTTGCCTTTTGGCTCAGCTCTCTCTTCATCACACCAGACAGGTTCCAACTACATGGAAATCAAACTCATCCTTCCTGGTAAGTTCTGAAGAACAACAACATTCAAACCTCAGATATAGAAGAAGCAAAGTGGGTGGAATGTGGATGAGAGTTTGTCTGACCGGTCCACATGGGTTCTGTGGACCTGGAGAAGGCATTTGACCATATCCCTTGGGATATTAGGTTGCTAGGTCCCTATACACATTGAGCAGACGGCTCCATCAGGACCGGCATGTGTCAATGATTCTGTTCATCGCTAGACAGAATTTCTTGGTGCAGCGAAGGGACAGAAGGATCATCGAGTTGCAACCTTCAACTCTGGCTGCAGAAGTTTACCGTTGAGAGGGAAACGACGTGATTGAAAACAAGCCCTCCAAATCTGAGGTTCGATTCCCCCTCGGAAAAGGGTGGAATGGACTCTCTGGATTGGGGGTAAGGTGCAACTTGTTGATAAATAACCCAGGCATGTAGGGGGAGATCAGGAGGCAGATCAGATGTGGTATCTGCAGTAGCACAGAGTCTTTACCGGTCTGTTCTGGTAAAGACTGAGCTGTTTTCAAGAAAAAATGTCAAACTGTCTAGACTACTTAGTAAATGTACTCCTGCAAACAACCTGCAAATGTTGCAAGAAAGATGCAGCAGTTGACTTCTTTGGCATTTATAAGAAATGTTTAAAAAAAAAATTAAAAAGCATACTTTTCTCCCCCAGGAAATCCTCAGCTTAGCTAACTGTTGATAGCTGAGAGTAATCCATTCCCTGACAGTACCTGCTTTGTCTCTCCATGCTGGCCACTCTCAGGTGCTCCCACCGGGAGTTCAGCAGGTTCATCTGCTCCCTGACTTCTTCTGCCTCTTCTTCACCTAGGTTTCCCTCCCTCAACAGGGCAGCCCCAGCCCGGAGGACCCGCCCCACGCTGCCCTGGTGTGTGGTCAGCTCCACCATGTACCCCTAGATGGCAGATGAGAATGTTTCACACAGATTTACATTTATTTTGGATAAATAGCCTTCCAAAGGAAGAACGATCGCCTCATATCACTGATCAAGCTTTTCATTTGATTGTTAACTTTAGTTTATTGTTAGACTAAAAATAACAACCCGCCCCGGCTCCTACCTCGTGTGTGTGGAACTGCTCCTTCACCTCCTCCACCTGGCTGGAGATGGGGGGCTGGGCCTGGAGACCATCCTCAGCTGACAGCAACCATGTCAACACCTTTTACAAGCAGAGTTTGATTAAGATCAGACAACTGAGGAAGAAAAGGGCAGAGCGCATACTTTTCGGACAGAAATCCCAGTGTTTATCATTTTTTCTGTACTTGTAAATTCCCCGTTGAGTCTGCTGTTAAGGATTCCTCTTACAGATTTGAGTCAGCTGGACTTTTAGTCTGAAAGTCATCACCCTAGGAGCGTATCTGAAGGACTGTGGTAATAACACTCATTCACTCATTTTATTTGTCTGCTTTTTTTCTGCCTTTAAATGAAGTAAAATACAAGAAGAAGTCCAGATTGCGAGTTTATTGGAGGACTTCAAACTGCTAACTGCTGGCCTCATTCAAGTCAACGCACTGCGAGGATAACAGTGACCATGCTTCATGGTTAAGTTGTTCCGTTAATGTCGGTTGTGTGGGATCTTTCATGCAACAAATCAGCCTTTTAATCCGGCACTTAGAAGACAAATCACTGACATACACTTAGAGAGCTTTAACAAGCCCACTCTGAACGGCACCTTTCTAGTCCAAGGAGCACTCAAGGCGCCGGAGCAAGGTGAGATGAACTACCATACCTCCTCCAGTGAAGCCTGGTAGTTCTCCAGGTTGGTTGAGCCTGGAGGAAGAGGGCTGAGGCTCTGGCGCAGCTCCTCCTGGCTGGGACTCAGGAGCTAGAGGAGGAGCAGACGGGTGAGATAAAAGGTGACGTTAGAGGGAGACAGTAGATACAACTTTACCCTTGAAGGAAAGGAAACGAATGAGAAGTCAAAACAGAGGACTTGGAAAGGAGTAAGAGCAAAGATATTAGCTAAAAGAAAAAAAACAAGAGTTATACATGACAGGTAACTACAAGAAATGTAACTTCTCCAGCTTGTTCCTTGTTGTTCTCTCTGTGACCATCCAGCGTCTGCTGCTGTTATCTTTGTTACCTGTAAAAACCTTCTCCCATGAGAGCGGTAAAGCACTAGTTTCATTACTCCAGGCCAGAGAAAACAAACTCCTTCAGCATTAAACTCTGACTTTCAATTACAACCAAGAAAAACTGATATGAACACACACCGTGTCCTACAGCGATTTAGACATATTCGCCACGAGCTGAGAAAAGTTCCGACTTCCTCATGTTTCTGTATTTTTGGCTCTTTACTGCTTCTAACCTTGAAAGTTTTATCAAACTTTATCAGACAGCTCCTCTAAACCAAAAAAATGTTCTCAAAGATTCATTTAGTGGAAATTAGAGGCACAAACTGTTTTAAAGCCACTCCGTTTACAGTGATTAGTACAAAATGCAAACAGAGGAAACTTTTATTTTTTTTTCCTGCTCAAATATTCATAATTACCAGGTTAGTCTAAAGAAATACAAATATAAGTCAGGAAGCCTAAAACCTCTGTATGTCCAGTCTATGCAAAGCTAAACTAAGATGACATGAAGAGGTATTTTTTAAAATAAAAAAAGTCAAATCAAAAAAAAATATTCACACTGTGTTTTACACAATTTGCTCGAGAATTATTCAGATACTTTATTATTTTAACAATTCAGTAAAAACAAATTCAAGTCACTGTGACAGACAGTTTCATCATAAACATGAGATTAAAATCCACTCTCAGGTTTCATTTGATTCATTTTACATAGAAATTGGAGAAAATGTTTAGAAATGACAAAGATCTCTTCTTACTCGCTAAATGTCAAGTAATCCTACAAATGCTTTAACAGCAGATGGAATGTAGCATTTATTTTGTACGTCCCGGTCCTCTCCTGGGCATATGGTTTAATGGCACTATGTCGTAAAAAAACAACAACGTTAGCTCCCAGAGTTGCAGCTTGATGGCGACCAAGAAAGAGAGCAAAAGTAAATCTTTGTGTTTTTAAAGTAACTTCACCTCCAACAGCTGGAATGGGACCTGCCATCACTTTCAATTTTGAGTCTCTACAATCAGAAAAACAAGGAGTTTGTTTGTTTTCTTGTTTGTTTGCTGGGCTGGAGGGTTGTTTTTTCCATATTTAATAATTCTTTTTGCCATATTTTCTTGTGCTCTACATTACATGCAGCCTTTGGACAAGTGGAGACTTGCCCATCTGCCCATCTTGCCCATCTGCCAGAAGCTAACAGCTCCAACAGGTGGTGGACCGGTTGACAGGGGTTACAGGTAATGGTGTTCTGCTGAGAAATGGACCTTGACCATGAACTTGACAGTTTCCACGGGAATGTGTGGGTCAGACGACTTGGTGACTAGCATGAACAGTGTGACTGTGTTGAATGCTGACCTGTTATCCACAAAGAGCATCGTGTGGTATGTGTATACCATGTGGTATCGTCAGTGCCCCAGTTCAAACTGTAAGCAAACTGATGTGGATCAAAGGAGGTAGGAACGCAGTCTGTGATATGCTGAGGGAGCAGTCTCGATTTACAGACCACGTTACACATCTTACTTTGCGTTATTGGAGAGAGTGTGTAAGTGTTGATGCTGAAAGGCAGATAGGAGCTGGAGGGAGGCGGTGAGTCAGTGTAACCTCATAACATGCAAAAGTTGTTAAGATCCTCTGCTTGCATGAAGCTCTCAGCCATGAAGACTGTCCTTCAGAGTTTGTGATGGCTTGAACGTCTTGCCACACTTGTCATGTGTAAGATGCCCCTCCATTTTCTTCTTTTAGGCCGCATTTGCATGATGTATGACTTTCATAGGTTGGATCTTGTGGTGTTGGACAGTGAGCTGTCTCCTGATCTGAAGGTTGTGTTATAAGTCCTGAAGACAGGAAGTGCCCCGTTGGGCCTGGTTTTGATCATCTGGGTGCTAGGTTTTGATCATGTTCTGATGGATATAGGCCAGAGGTGGTCTGAGCGCCTGAGTTGAGGAAGAGCAGTACCTCTATAAGAATGTTTAACGTTTATAAAACTGAATCAAATGTATTTTCTGTCCTGGTTGGACACACCATACACTGATGGAATTTGGAGGAAACAGTCTTAAAAGCATACGAGGTTAAAATCCCAGGAATAATGTAAATGACATCTGGATGTGCCGTCTGGTGTTTGCTTATGCTATGAGGATAGCTGCGAGCCATCTTAGCTAACCCTGCCCCCTCTTTGTGGTTTGTCTTGCAGTCATTGATATCTTGTTTCTGTTTTGGATTTCTTACCGACGCAGCACTTTTTATTTGACATTAAATTACTTTTGTTCGATGGCTCCTGCCAACATCTTCTCCTGCATTCGAATCATCCACACCTCAATTATAACATATATAAAATAACACCAAGTTGTTAAGAAGAAAACCTGAAATATCGTTGGTTTGTACAATCTGCAATGAAGTAAAAGTCAGTAAGAAATGCAAATTGTACCTTATCTGTTGCATTATTGTTCTTTTTTTCCTTGTATGTTGCTGTGACACTGGATCAGTGAAGTATATCTTAAATAACTTCCCCGATCTTTCTGATTTGGGGTTAGGGTTAGGGTTAGTAAGAGCAAGTTTACTCTCACTGGTAATAAAACTGAAACTAACACGATAATTACCGCCATCTTTAACGTGACTCCACAGGTGTGGTTTTTCTCTTCACAGATAATCACGTGACAAAAAAATGTCCAGTTCAACAAGTCCCGTGGTTTCACTTTTTTCTTGGATCTTAATACAATCTTAGATATTCTTTCTTGCCAAAAATAGAGATATAGTGAACAACCAGATTAGCATTCAACAAAGAATCCCATTTTATGTAGTGGAATTAGAGTAAACTTGATGTTATTTCAAGATGATTAATAGACTTGTTCTTGTGAACATTTTTTTTTGTCAAATGTACAGAAAAACAAGGACAGACAAAACAATGTGTGTTCAGCCAAGACATGCACAGACAGATGTTTAGCTCTCAGTGTTAGCATCGCAAGACACGGACCTGATCAGTAAAACGCCTCCTCTTTTGCTCTGGCGACTTGACATAAGCAGCCTGGGTGTAGGCATAGCTTTTATAGCGAGGCTGAGGGGAAGGACTCTGCACACGCCCCTGAGCCACACTCACTGTGATCTGAGAGAGAGAAAGAGAGAGGAGGAGGAGGAGGATGGAGGAGGAAGGACGAGGAGTTGGTAGGAGAGGGAAGACGGGCAGATGGAAAAAGAGGCAGAAGAAAGGCAAAACAGAGTGCAAAAGATCAAAAAGCCAAAATATGCAGAGCAGTAGGAAGCAAAAGAACAAAAGGTGTCATGGGAAAACAAAATGCAGGAGACAAAAAGAAATGAGTACACACGTAGCAAGTGACGATGCAAAACCAAGAAAAAGGACCAAAAAAAAAAGCAAAAAAGAAATCGGAAAAATCTCATATGCGCTCAGTTTCCATCCAAATATCAAGCTAATTTCATATCTTGTACCAGAAATGTAATTTAATACAAATTAGTTATTTTTCCCCATCTAACACATAAATGTTGGGAAACCCCAGCAGAAGAAAAAAGGGGGCAAGTCTTTAAAAAAAAAAAAAGAGAGACTAGTCAACCAGTTTAATCTTTAACTACACTTTTATGACTACGATAATGAAAAACTAGTTCAGAGACCATCATGTCACTATTCATAATAGTTTACAGTTAGTCTGAAGTATTCAGTCAGGATCTTTTGTAATCAAGTAAACACGGATGTGCAGTATTGGAAGCAGTATTCAGTTATCTTTATTTCATCCCTCACGCCATATTAAAAGTTGCCAGTCAGGAAGGTACTCTGGAATGAGAAAGTAATGCACTATTGCTCTTAAAGCTAAAAGTACAACTAATAGATCCGAAAGATGAACACTTATCAGCACTCCTCAGAAGGGTTTTGCCATTACAGTTTAATTGGTCTGTAAACTTTAGACGCAACAGAGTGGCCTATTAGACTAGTTCCAGTCTAACAATATGTTTTAAAATGTAATGTTGTTAAACGGTGTTGGTTTAAAACACCGATGGAAAAGTGGCCTATATCACCAAATTATTTTGGATTATGATGACTCAGCAGATTGAAAAGGAAGGATCATTTCCTGGCTTACTTGGGTCCATTTCCTTGGTCAAGAAACTGTGTATGATAAATAAAAAGAACTACATAGGATTAAAAAAAAAACAGTATACCTTAAGATATATATGTGTAAAAGTCTGCTGAAAGGTCAAGAAGGTAAAAACCCATACCCTATGAACTGCATTCCATTTATTTATCTGAGCCTTAAATTCAACGTGAGGAACGTATGAGGAATATGTGAGGTTCAGCGTCTTGTCCAAGACACTAGACATGAACGGCTACAACGCCTTCAGCCAAACGCTCCAAATAATAGAAATATTCTCTTAAACAGGAGTAGCTGGAAAAGATGACAATCTAAATACAGCAACTTCAGAAATACACAAACGGTGCTCATGAGCACCAAAAGCTAGAATGCTCAGTCTGTCTAGTCGCATCTTTTTGATCCATCAATAACAGTTTTTCTGTTAGATTATTTTTAATCTTTTTTTCTTAATTTTACCCTTTTTATGTAAAATGTCTATTCTCAAATGGAAAGATACACTGGACTAAAAATACAGGACAGAAGAAAGTAACGTGTACATTCAAAAATGGTATATTATTGACTAAAAACCTCAATATCAAACATAGTTTGGTGAAATATTTGAAGGAAGAAAAGAATTTACTTTCCTGGCGTACATAAGGGGTTATTTCATTATTCCTTCACGGCTCTGAATGCTTTTGTGGATTTGACCTTGGATGGAAAGCAAGCTGCCAATGCACAAATGGGAAGTAAGCTACAGTAGCAGGTTAAGATGTGTTATGCAAGAGATGTAAACAGAATAAACAACAAAGCAGATGCAGTTCCTGTTCAATGACCTGCTGCCAATTTCCTCCACTCCACCAGGACTCCATTTTCCTTGCATACGCCACCTGTGTCCAGTAATGTTTCAAAATACCCATTTATGCACTGTTTTCTCCTCTGGGAAAGATAACTAGACTTTTTGGCGCTGGTATTTGCTTTACTCTCTCTGTTTTAGTAAAGCTAGCACAAGCTTTGGGAAAGACCACAGTATTCATTAACGTGGGGGGTGCGGGGGGCTGGTTGAGTGTTGTGGTGGTGAGTGTCTGGCTGTTCCTTAGTCTAGTGGTTCTGCTCTTGATGCGTCCACCACATTGTTTTGATATTTCACATATTTTTCCACCACATATTCTAGACATTTCCACCACAGGCATAAAAGGTTTAATCAGTTTGCATTTCAACCCCTATTGTCCTTTTCCCATCACCTGTCTCTTTTCACATGCAGGAATGTGAAACTCCAGGCCTTGAGGGCCAGTGTCCTGCATGTTTTAGACGTTTCCCTGCTCCTTCACACCACGAGAGAAATGACTGTGTCCATGACAGAACTGCTCAGACGTTGATGACAACCTCTTAACAACCATTAATTTGAATCAGGTGTGTTGGTGCAAGGAAACATCTAAAACCTGCTGGACACCAGCCCTCCAGGACCGGAGTTCCACACCTGGGCTGTATTTTCTGTTCTATCCATCAGTGTTCCCTTTTAACTCTTTTGCTTGAGGGGTTTTTTTTCTATCTATAAACAGACAACTGGAGGCTAACAAGATTCAATGTTTTGCGACTGCTACAGTACCAGACAGCTGGGAAGCTGACTTTTTTTTAACCTATCCATCTTCTTCCACGTATCCGTGGTCAGGTCGTGGGGGCAGTAGCCTAAACAGAGAGACCCAGACTTCCCTCTCCCTGGCCAGCTCATCCAGCTCATCTGAGGAGAACCCCAGGGCATTCACAGGCCAGTTGAGAGACATAGTTCCTCCAAAATGTCCTGGTTCTCATCCCAGTGGGACATCCCTGGAAAACCTCCCGCTCCATCCTTCTTCTGACTTTTTCTAGTTTTAAGCAATTGTCTCAAAGTTTGAATCTAGTCATTTTACATCCTTTTTTTAGTGTTAGTGTGGTGTAACTGTAAAGAGATTGTGACTGGCTGCTTTGATGGTGACAGATGAGGTAGCAGGCAGATAATAGCTGTTGTCAGTAACTTTTTTTAGTTTATCACTATCTCGCTTACTTCTGACACTCTTATCCTCTGTTTCAATCTTCTCTGCTCCCCTCCCCATATCATCATCCATCTGCAACTCTTTATTCTTCTGATTTCCCTGTTTGCACATTTTTCTCCTCACATCTTTTCTTCAGAGACTATCCCTCTAATTTGCAGTTTTCTCTTGCTGGATTTGAATTCTCAGATGAGAATCGAGAATCGGACTGATTTTATTGTCTGTCTCAGAGGTGACAAAATGAAGGGACCCCACACTCACATATTTCAGTCTATTCCTTGTTGTGAGGAATTTTGTTTACTGTTTTTGAGTATTTATCAATAATAACATTCCAATTATTCAGAGATCCCCTCATGTTCGATGGATGGGGTTTTGTTAATTAGACAGGTAAGAAGAAGCCTTCCCTTTCTTATTATTTTGATAGAAATGTGGCTTATCAGAATGCAAGGTGTCTGGACTCTCAGAACTGTTATTGTTCCCATGAAAACTCGCTTTCTCTTACTAGTGGAGAGTTTCACTTGGAAGTAAGTGAGAACAATTATTCTCTCTAGAATTTATGGGACCCCCATAAGTAATATCTTAAAAACGCTGCTTTTATGATGCCAAAGAAATGATTTCCAGCTAACTGATGATTAGGTGCACGAATGATCATAAATATGATATTTAAACACCTCACTTCCAGCAGGAAAAAAAAAAAAATTGAACTCTACTGATGTGAAAAAAAAGCAAAACTATACAAACTCTTGTATGAAGATGGATAATTGTGAGCTTGACTGTATTTGAAGTATTTAAATCTAATCTTAAGTAAAGGCAAGTTAACAATTTTTTTAAAAATTGTACGCAAACTGCAACTTCAGGTTCTTCCCATTTCTGATGTTGGATAGTTCTGTTTTTATATGAGGAAAATAGACAGGGCAATTGCTTTTAAATTTGTCAGAAAAAAAAAATATATCTATTTAAAAAATATATAAAAATACATTTTAAAGTCTAAATTTTAAAAAATGCAAAGAGCAGTCAAGTGTTTCAGTAGATAGGTTATCTTTTTTTTTATTGACTAACAATTTATTCTGCCAATCTTTTTAAAAAATGTTCTCAAGCAGAAGGGCCTCATTTAAATCAGGGAAATTAGGAGAAATTAGCCACAGCATGGTGAAGAAAAGCATGGACTTTCACAAGACTGGTTCTTCCTGCTGGATCATTTGCAGATGCCAGACTCTGGTTGCCACATCTGTTAAAATAAAAATTCATAAGTATAAACAGCAAAGGAGCACATCATACCGCTCAGAAAGGAGATGGGTCCCAGACATGAATGTGCTTTGGTGAAAAAATGTGCAAATGAGCCTCAGGACAACAATAAAAGATCATATAAAGATGCTGACTGACACCAGGAAGAGGCTGTTTCCTGTTTTAACATAAGCACTGCTCCAAAGTATCTAACAAAAAAAAAAAAATACAGTTTGCAGCTACACATGGGTACAAAGATCTTAATTTTTGGAAACATGTTCTGTGGTTGAACTAGGCAGAAATGAATGATCATTATTACGTGTTGAGGAAAAAGGGGGAAAGTATATAGGCTTCAGAATACCATGGCAACCGTCAAGTATGGAGGTGGTAGTATCATGGTGTGGCTGCTTATATGGATGACGGACTGTTGTACTTCACTGCATTGTGGTTTTATGTGTAGGGATGCATTCTATCATAGTTTTATATAAGCTTTGATGTTATTTTATATTTTGTTTTATTGTTATAAACCTCATCTGTATGGCACTTTGGTTGTTTTTGAAATGTGCCTTATAAATAAACTTGACTTCACAAACTAGACAGCATCATGAGGACAGAATATTTTGTGTGTAATGTATCAAAACAACATCACAAGACATCAGCCAAAAATTTTAAGCTTGGGTGTCTTTGAAATGGAGAAAGACCCTAAGTGAATCTCCAAACTTGTTGAGGAAAACAAAATGAAGGTTTTGTTTTTGAAAATTCCAGCAAGATATTTTCAGAAGCTTCTGGAGGACTAAAGGAGATAACTAAAAGATACCACACTTGAATGACACAGTAAGTCAGTAAGACAACTTCAGAGAGACAAAGTAAGGGAGGAGGACCGAAATAACTTGTGTAGTTAAGTGTGTTTTTGTTTGCAGTTACAACCTGCTGGGAGAAACGCTGCTGGGTCTGGATTTTGTAGTGCTCCTCCGTTGTCACATGGGTGTGGCTGGAAGCAGTCGCTAGTGGAAGTGTTTCAACTTCTTGAATGGCTTCCATAGAAACACTCTGTGGAAGCACCTGGAAGAGTGACGTCACGTACATGATGACGCTCTTCTTGTCAGGGTGAGACACTGCCACATCTACAGAGAAGAGTATTCAAAAATAAGTTCCCTTGAAAATGTAGGGATACAGTAAACATCTAACATCAGCAAGTACAAAAATAACCTAGTTCCCTTCAATACATTCATTATGCTAATCATACAATTTCTAATATGATAAAGCAAAAGGAAAAAGGTTGCAGGTACAAATCCCTGTCGAGGGGGCCTAAATGGGGAAGCCCAAACTTCCTTCTCCCCAGCCACTTCCTCCAGGTCATTTGGAGGGATCCCAAGATGTTCCCAGACCAGAGGAGAAACATAATCCCTCCACTGTGTCCTGTGTCCTCACCCTATCACTAAGGGCAAGTCCCCACACCAAGCAGAGAAAACTCATTTTGTCCATGGGTATCTGTGATCATGTTCTTTCTGTCACTACCCACAGCTCGTGGCCATAGGTGAGGGTAGGACTGACGTCTTCACCATGACAGACCAATGCAGCGTCTGCACCACCACAGATGTCACTTTTCTTTCCTCACTCTTGACCAGGACCCTGAGGTACCTGAACTCATGCTAGGTTGCTTGTTGATTTTAAATTGACCTTAGGTGTGACTCCACATGGTTTCCTGGCTCAGTGTGGCTTCTCACTTTCTGACAGCTGGGGTAGACTCTTGCCCTCCTGTCACTTTGAGCTGCGCAAAACGGGCTTAGAAAAAAGAAAAAATGATAAAAGCCTAACTGCGCTAAAAGGCACACAAGCAACATAACAATTTGGTGGCGTCATTTTTCCATGTTTGCCATGTAATATCAGCTTGTTAACAGGCTAACGTTTACATACAAGTTCTAAAACCCAAACCAATTTATCAAGAGATTATTTATGATCTCTTTATAAACTGGATTGGTTTGGCCTTTAAGGAAGTCATACAGAAGATGAAAATTGTATTACTGTTAAATGTATGTGTGTATGTATGTGTGACTTCACTCATATACTGTCTGAAGAGTCAGTGTAGAAGTAGTCAGGATGTACTGGACTTTTTACCTGGAGCTGCATTTGGAAAATAAACTGGACCAGTCAGCAAATACTTACGCACTTCCCAGGAAGGGTCGGAGTAGCCTTTATTTCCTGAGAAGGTTGTGTTCCTTCAACATCTGCAGCAAACTCCCTATTATATTTGATCAATCCTGTATTCTTTTATATGCTCTGGTTTTCTGGGCAGGCAGCACTATGTAAAAGGACGCTGGTCAAATGAACACAGCTCAGTGACTGGCACTAAGTTGGACAGAAGGGTTGGTTAGGATGCCTCACATCAGCTGAAGATAAGGACTCTCACTAAGCTGCTGTCAATAACAGACCATGATCACCATCTCTTAAATAACATTTTCTTCAAAGGCAGAAGCATGCTCAGGGGCAGTCTCTTGTTACTGTCACGCTTGGTCCTGTGCTCAACGGGCCATGAAGTAGAGGGAAGAGTTTTGACTCCTTGGCACAAGACTGCCTCCTTTCCCTTCACTCATCTCCCAAAGTGATCACACCCAACCTGCACGTCAGTTATGTCAGTCTTCACGGTATATGGTGTGTAGTACAGCAGGTGTGTGAGGCATTTTGGGAGTATTTATTTAGACTGTCATGCATTTTAGATTTTATTTCACTTTTAAAGTTGATCATAAGTTGGTCTAAGCGTCAACCTTATGATGCAATAAATAAAGAGTAAGAGTAGAAGTGTGTGTGTATACACACACACACACACACACATATATATATATATAGATAGATAGATAGATAGATAGATAGATAGATAGAGATATATATATATATATATATATATATATATATATATATAACTGCACTGTTGCAGTTGTATGATGCACTTTTCCCTGTCACTCAATTTTGCATCCATAATAAGGTTTTTGCACAAAATGTCAATTAAAATGTTAAACCAAATGGTTTTTTTACATCATGTTGCTTTATGAATGTATTCCGTGTCAGTATGTTGGTTACCCTCAGGATCCAGCAGCCTCTCTATCCCGAGGTGTTGTTCTGCTTTACTAAAGGCATGTTCCAGTCTGTCGATTGCTGATGTCTTCTTCTCCACTGAGCTCCAGTCAAAAAGCTCAGGCCTGGTAAGATAAAACAAAATTTATCATGGATTTTCGGCTGTATCTCAATGTTAATTGAAGAAAGTGCTGAGAGAGAAAAAAACTGAAAAAGGAGATCTAAAAAATAAGTTGGCACAATACGGGAAAAAAACAAACTTCTTTCTTTTTGTAGACAAAATGGTGAATATTTTATTTGTCATGTCCCATCAGCTCAATTTCTTTTGCTGATATACACCCATTTTCACCATTCAAGGCCATCCACACATTCAAAAAGAAAAAAAAAATCTTTTTTTCCCCCGATCAAAACTTTTGAAAACAGGGTTGAATGTCAAATAGACTCCTTTTATGTAACATTTTTCTAGTCTTGTTGACTACTCAAAGCAATTTTACACCATAAGGCACATTCACCCATACAAACACAAATATCTTGGTTTACGGAGATCCACACATTTCGTTTCTACCGAACTGACTCAGCTCTGTCTTTATCATATACACAGTCACACACCAAGGGCCACGTAGGATTCAGTGTCATGCCCACGAATACTTCCACAGACGGATGAATGGCATCATGTGAGGTTGTACACCACATTAATAGGCTTTTTGCAATAAACAGGCAATCATTCGTGTGTCTGCATGTTTAACGTTTAATATTACAACAAAGCAATCATATGGTAATCTATAGGTCAAAAGTTTGGATATTAGTAATAAAAGCGCTGTTAAATAACAGTGAATTTTTAAAAAATGTATTAATTGTATTTTTCTAACCTTAACTAAGAGCTGTATATGCCTATACTGCAGAATACACAAAAAAGAATTAATGCTTTCTAAATATATTCTGAAGTATTATAAAATATGTTAAATTAAAAAAAAAGATGAGATTTGTTACTAAATCTATACGTGGAGTGTTTTGACCTCGAAAAATGATATTTTTGTAAAATTCTCAGAGAGAAAATGTGTTTTCTGCCTTGAAACGCACACACACACACACAGACAAGAGTACCTGTGACTGTGGATGAGGGCATTGAAGGCTAATCCATCATTCCAGCTACTGGAGAAGTTAACCACATTGACCTGAGAAGACAAGTAATAAATATTTAAGAACTGGTTTTGAATGCAGTGTGCTCCACACAGCTGAAAAGGCATTTTCAGAGGGAGGAATCTGACTGAAGACATCTCGTAGTGAAGAGATTAATATCTTCTAGTTGGGTGCTAATTCAGTCTCTATGACCAGATCAGGTCGGTGTGTTGGTCAAACACCGCTCAAAGCCATCTCAGAGTATAAATGAAGAGCTGAGGCTGATATGCTGCATATGTCTTCCATTTACTTCCCTTGCTGAGTCACATACAGGCTTTACAATTATCTCTGGATGGGTGGGTGCTGATGTGGGTGTGTGTATGTGTGTAGCTCCCTATAAGAAAAAAACAACAAACAAAATATAACTTAATGAAGGATAACAAACAAATCCAAACATGAATATCCTCATCACTGAACATGATACCAGTCTAGTCAGGCATGGACGCTTGCCAGGCCCCCCTGGGTGAAGCGTGGGTGGGGTTGGGTAAAGGTGCATGAAGCCAGCATGGCAGACAATTAAGCTCCGACCTCTCCCCCACATGAGCATAAATTAACACTAAACAGATACCTAGGTGCATGTCAAACTAAGGAGGAACAACACTTAATACTCTTAATATTTAACATAATAAACTAGTAACTTTGCGGCTTTTTCTTTACATCGTTTCACTGTCTTGTGCTTCTAAAACATGGAGGGGTGGACTATAACGACTAAAAAGGTTTTCAATTGAATTCGGTTCATTCTGTGCTGTTAAAGTACAGTGTTTTCCGCACTATAAGGCGCTCCTAAAACCCTTAAATTTTCTCAAAAGCCGACTGTGCGCCTATAATCCAATGCGCCTGGATCAATATCGATGACAATCATGGCTACCGTAGTCAGGAGGCGTCGCGGAAGTAACAGCGGTAAGAACCGGTAAAGAGGAATTCCAATCCCACACTCTTTGTGTGTGAAGACACCAAAATGGCTCCTTTCAAGAGACACATTTACAACGCAGAGTTCAAACTCAAGGCTATCAGTCACGCAATAGAATATGGATCAACAGGTATCTCGTGATTTGCTAAGTGCTAACGTTAGCTCACAGGCTGGTCTGGGCTTCTTCTCTTGTTTATTGTTAGAGCAATACAGCGCCCCCAAAAGTCTGGCATGGAAACGGCTCTCTGTGGACGGAGAAAGGGCTTCGTCTTTAAGGCGCACTTTTTTTTTTGAAAACGGCACAGAAAATAGTCGGATAGGAAAATGTGCGGCTCTGTGTGGATCTAACCTGAGTTTGACTGACTTATCTGTCTGTTTTGTTGACATTCCCTTTGGCGCAGCTCCATCTAGTGGATGCATAACGCAACCCCAGCCATTACTGAGCTTCTATTCTGTGCGCCTTATAATGCGATGCGCCCTATATATGAAAACAGTTTTCAAATAAATAATTCATTGAAGGTGCGCCTTATACTCCGAAGCGCCTTATAGAGTGGAAAATACGGTAACTAATATTAAAGTATATGAAGAGTTTATAAAATTCTCTCAAGCTCTGGAAAATACACCACATTAACTTTCACAAAGAAACAAGAAACAGACTCCTCTTTCCCAACACTGACCATCAGTTTAGCTAAAAAAAAATTACTTTTCAAGTTTTCCAATTTAAGTTCATTTATTTCTTTAAATATATTTTATGGTTTTAATAAAGTGTGAAAATTCATGTACTGAACATGCTAAATAATCAAGACTGATACTTAAACTACAGTAACTGAAGTAACTTCAGTTACTTGTAAAGTAGACACTTTGTTGTATTGCAGGTTCATTTATCTGCTAGGCCTCACATTAAATGCAAATAGTCCCTTTGAAAATAATCTCTGTATAAATGTTGAAATACAGAAAATTTAGAGTAGCCCATAACTCAATATAGTTTTAAATCGATGAGATTTTCTGAATACTCTGTCAGGGGGTTGTCACCCTTCTGGCAGTCGAGGTATGAATATGGAAGTGTTAAATCCAGCGAGGGCCTAGCCTAGACATCATTCTAGATATGTTCCATGTTAGCCTCAGTATACTGACACCCAGCAGAGGCATTACATGAATATCCGTGTTAAATCCAAAGTTGAATGAGTGGTTACCTTCTTTCCTGCCAGCACCGGCTTGTCATTGATTATATAAGAAGTTGGCTTTAGCAACTACAAGTATCCTGTACAAATAGCCTTAAGTTGCTCCCTTTTACTACATCACAGAATTTTGGATTTTTAGAGGTCCCTGTGTTGTTGTTTTTTTAACTATATTTGATCAAAATGACTGTTAAATGATGTACCTAGGTCCTGCGATGGACTGGCGTCCTGTCCAGGGTGGACCAGATGTGCTTACCTATCAATCAACAACATAATCTCAAGAATCACTGAGGCTGAAGCTACGGTGTCACACTGAAGAGCTAATCAAGATTCACCAGGAAAGTAGACAGTTGTTTTTATGACTTCACAACAAGATACTTTTGCAGAGGATCTTGTCACTGAGCTTGTGAGCTAAGGATAAGTTTGAGTGAAAAGTGAAGGAACATACCTGAGGGTATTGCCGTGTATTTTGACGAACCCAACTCAGCAGAATCTTCTCACTGTTCGTCTGCTGTAGACCCGCCATCACATACTTCATCACATCCTTTACCTAAATACACATACAAAGAACAGGTCCAAAAATTTCACATATACAGTGCACATACATGGTTTATTTATCTACAGCTATATTATTTATATACTGTACATATGCACATATTCACATATACAAACACACACACACACACATACACATATGTACGTACATACATATACACACGTGTGTGTGTCTGCATATATATGAATTGTGTTTCAGAGAAATATATTGCATGCATTTTTTTATTGTTATATAGCTTTTACTACCTGTCCCTTGTAATAAACACTGGGTCTTGTTTTGTACAGAACTTCGTGAATTCTGCAGAAGTTTTCTTCTTCTCAAGGCATTAACGTGCATTTCTGTCTATCTGCTTTGGGTTTGCAGTAATATGACAACTGACTGAACACTTACCAAAATGTTTTGTCAAACGGATTCACATGCACATCTAAAACTAATGTGTAGCACTGTCTTTGTATTATGAAAAAGAAATCTGTGAACTGGTTCTTCGTGAGTCTCTGAGAAATGGACAGAAATAATCTATAGTGATAATGCACTAAATTTACATATTATATCTTATTTTTCTTATGTATATTTTCTTTTGTAGCTGTCTGAACAGACTCAATTAAATATATTGCAAGAACTCTAAAATGTATGTGTGCAATTAACAGTCAAGGGAGAGCTTTATTTTCTGTGCAGCAGGACTTTTTTAAGACTAACTAAATGCATCAATTCTCACTGAGGGTAATTTAAATGAAAAAGAATTCAGTTATACAAAAAATAAAACTTTATGAAATCCAGCAAAGAAGCCAAAAACACACAATCTTTTTCTTAGAACTACTCAAGAAGCATGCACATAGATACCTGCCAGTGGAGAATAATACTCCAGATGAGGCCAAGAATCAGTTTGTGATTCCCATCAACGATATCTCCTGCTCCTATATTCACCAAATCAACCTGCAGAAGAATTAAGACACAACAATCTCCCATTGCTGGATTTTCCTTCAGTCAAAATAGTTAATTGTAACTTCTACTTATACATTTTCATTATGATCTGAAGATCTCTCCTTGTGCTCAAGTGCTCAGATACTAGTGCAGTTCAAAAAAGATCCCTACCTTGTAACTATAAAAAAAAATGTGATTTGAGAAGCCAGCTTGCTTGACATCATGTATGAGGTGATGCTGTTCACACATCTTGTTGATCAGTTCTTTAAAAACTGGTCCACTGACAGTATGATAGCTGTGTGACATTTAAGGCTGGGAATCCAGCTTGAAAATATCCCACACTGCATCTGTTTCATTTCCTTTTGAAAAACAGAAATAAACATGACACCTTGCTCCAAAAAGGTTTTGTCTCAATAATGAATTCACCATCCAAGACAACTGTGTACGGAGTGAATTTTGAAATAGCTGCAAAAAGTTATGCTGGGTGGAGCCACTTTGATGAATGAGTGTCATGACCACTACCGAAAGGGCAAGAACTGTGTCCACTGGAGAGTCCATTTTTCCCTGCAAGTACCAATTTCTGATTTGCTTAAAGGTCTGACCTGCCAGTACCCATCTTCACCAGATCCAACTTTCTTTCTTAGAATTTTAATCAACTGTATCATTTAAGTTACACAATGAAAGACAGAGGTGACTGCAGGCTGTGTTCACTTTCCAGTGAATGCATCATCAAGATGTGCTTACTTATGGAACATTTGGATTTCTCAGTATTTTTACATTCTAAGTTGATGCATTCACTGGCCCCGCCACCATCAAGCATTTGGATAAAGGAAATTATATGTTTGGGCATACTCACATTGTTCTTCTGCAAGATCTGCAGAGCACGGTTGACATTGTTAAGTGAGTGGACACGAGTGAAGCCTTTCTCCAACCTCACCTACACACACAAACAAACAAGAACACACACAAAGCAGACAGGATATTGCTGATGAATAAGAGACGTCCTAAAGGGGACTTTGAGTGTGTAGCCCATTATAAATGATCAATTTATTATAAAAGGAAGGAAGAAGGTGATCATTTTATAGAGATTTAAACAAATGTGAGAAAAAGCAGAAGAGTGGTGTTGGAAAGATGAATTTAAATCTCAGCATACACCAGCAGGCACATTCTTGATTTTGTTGTCATTCCAACTTCCTGCCATCTCTGTTATATATTGTGATATACTTCTATTCGTGTTCTGATGGATTATTGTGCTCATTTGTGTCAGCGATACTGTCTTCGTACAGTACACAAAGACATGTGTAGCTGTTCCGAACATCTGCTATGCTGCCTTCGGGTAATCTGACTCCCTCCGCCATGATCGCTTTGCCCCTCTTTGATACCACACGAGCTCAATTATCGAATTCACAGGACATTCCAGTATGACTGCTGTATGTCCTGGTGAGGTGGAGCTTTGAGTCAACGTCTCACTTGTTCTTGGCATGCAGCCTGATGTCATCCGTGTAACTGAGGTAGCTGACGACTGCTCCACTTCAGAACCGGCAGCCATAGTGGTTCTTCAGAACAATCTGGCTGAGAGGGTTTAAACCTACTGCAGATGGTTTATCTCCTCCTTGCACCCCGCACTTGATGGTAACTTGTGATGCTGGCTTGGAATTGGTCTCTAGAGTATTCTTCCACATTTCCATTAAGGTACTCATAGAGCTTCAAGCATTCACTTATCCCTATGTGCAGCACAGACTCGTAGGCTTTCTTATAGTCCACCCAGGCCATGCACAGATGCTTTATCTATCAGTCTTTGCTGCCTGTTTCTGTTATTTCCAATTTTCTTGTGAGCTCAGATCATGTGTGGAGCCACATGCCTACCTATCTTGGTTACCATGATTCCTGACAGGACTAGAGCTAAGTTTACGTCTGATAGTTCAGTGGGACTGCTCCCTTGTAGGGGATGCTGATGAGATGATGGCCAGGCCTTGGGTTATCCTCACTGTGTCAATCCCATCTTGGAGCAGTTGGTTTGTTTGTGCTGCCATGTGTTCATGGAGAGCAGTTCATTTCTCCACCCAGTAGGTGTGCATCATGTCCAGGTCTGGTGGTGTCCTGTTCTTCACATTTGAAAGTCTTTTTTGGATGTTTTCTGATAAGAACTGGTTTTTGTTCAGGGAGATTGATGTGTTCCTCACCAGCTGGAAATGTCCACGTCTTCCTCATAAGCAGGAAGTGTCCAGGT
>JAOWBL010060485.1:0-10406 GCA_028564865.1 Zenarchopterus dispar
TATATGATTTCAGAGAAAACAGGGGAAACAAATTTTGGTAAGGTTTTAGCCTGCAGCTCAGAAGACATCTATACATTATCCCTGAATCATTGCCTTTATTGGATGTATTATGCCATCGTGTTTGAGAGAGGTAGGAGGCCAGGAGTTATAGATGGAGAAAACTACATTTCTAAGCCCTTACTGTGTGGGAGCCATTAGCTACAGAGCCATGTTATTATGTGCCTGTCACCTCCGTGATAAGTGGAGCTATTGTGGGCAGCTGTGCGCAGTAGGCCACATGTGGCATTTGTACTGAACTATTTAAGCAGAAGCAGAACATCAAGTCTTTGAGGTAACAGCCTGTAAAAGCATCCGTAAATGACATGCATTCCTGAAGAATAAAAGGGTTAATCCTGCTTTTTGAGAGACATTGATAAGTGAAATGAAAAGAGTTTATCAATCAACTAGCAGAAGACAAATAGTTTTAAATTTAGTCCATTTGTTTTTTCTGTGGACATTTGTTTTACTATTTCTTTTACTACTCATTTGTTTTACTACTCATGTCTAAAGGATAAAATTAATTTGTTGTTGTTTTTTTTTTACAACTCTACTTCTTTTAACCAGGAAACAAGATTCTCTAGATTTAAAAATAAGTGATCAAAATTTGGTAAATACAACCATTTAATAAAAGTTAAACACTTGCTTACTGCTTCCGTAAATAAGTTACAGACTAAATGGTAACAAAGTGATACCAATCACTTTGATTAATTGATCATCAAGTGTGAAAACCTCATATAAAAGGAAAAATTTTAGCTGTTTGTTTGTGTGGAACATTCAGATGTGTGTTAAAATATCAGTGAGAAAAGATATCATCAGTAATTATTCACAGATTAAAAAAAAAAATGTTCAAGACAGTTTCTAATCAGTGGACATTTCAGCAAATTCAGTCGAAGGTCAGGCCCTGAAAATGCTAGTTATAATGAAGCTCAAAAAATCTGAACAGGTGTGATTTATTTGGAAGAACTACCTGGTGAAAACCTCTTTTCTCTTAAAAAGAACATAGCAGCACAGAATGTATGTGGAAAGTTGCATTTAAGCAGGTAAAAGCTCAAAATAGCCTATACACGTCATACTCTACCAGCCGCCATGTTCAGTAGTGGGAGGGCTGTGATTTGGCTGTTCGGCAGCCACAGGACCTTGGCAAACTGCAATCATTGAGTAAACTGTACGCTTATCTATATATCAGAGTATTCTAAAATAAAAATGACGCCATCTGATAGTCTGACTGCTAAAGCTGGGCTGAAATTGGTCAAAACAAAAGAATACCAGCAAATCTACAACAAAACTTCTGAAAGAGAATACAGCCAAGCTGTTGTGATTTAACCCAAGTCCAGAACTGAATCTGATTGAAACACTGTGGTGGGACCTCAAGAACTTTGCATAAGTAAATGCCTGCCAACATTAATGGGTTGAATCAACTGTATATTGTACTGACATGGAAAAGTTGCACATTCTTTCTCAATATACTTACCGAAGATGTTAGTGATACAGCTTAATCAACCCACACTGGTAAGTGGAACCTTAGTGGTGCTGGAGACTGAGCTTTATTCTTGGAGTGTCTGCTAGCCATGTTGTAAGCACGCTGAGTCATTAGAAAAGGTCATTATATAAACAACTGTATGCAGCATGCCATGTAGTTTATTATTTCACTACATTTCTATTATTTTAAACCATGCATACTTTTAAAAGTATTAAATGTATCTGTTTTTTGTCGGTTATTTTTTCCTCTTCAGTTTTTCTCTTTTACAAATTTACATATTTCTTGCTTTTGTTTCTTTCTATGACCTGGTTACTATTGCTTGCTGGCAGATGGAAATGAGACCTCCAAGCAATTTTGATGCTCTGTCACCTTGTTCATTACAGCATGATAATGGCAAGATGTCACAAACCAAACTCTTAGCACACCAACAGATCTATATACAGTAAGTGGGGAAAAAAAGAAAGCAAGCTCTATTTCGGTTCTAAGGTTTTACATATCAGGACATAAAATGACTTGGTCTTTTAAATGAAAGTATGGGAAAGCTGAGTGCTCTAAAATTTAATTGTCATTTTTTTAAAAAAGAAATTGAGCCAAAGTGCAGAAGAGGTGTGTGAAACAGGATTACACCCAAAGTTGTTGTTCAACCACCTTCGCATCAATATATGAATTAAGTATTTTCTTTTATGGCTTTAGTGTCATCTTTCATTGTTTTAGATACATGACCAGGGAAACAGACACCTGACTTTCCAATGTGGACAAAACAAGGCTCATAAATGTGGAGAAAGCAGACATTTCCCAGTATTTTTTTCTTTTTTCTTTCTTTGCCATTGGTAGATTCTGTCACTATAAGTACCTGACAACATTATGGGTAGCATTCTTAGAGACATAGAGACAGAGACTTTGTTTAACTTATAAGAGAAGTCTAGTCAAAGCAGACTCTTGCTCATCAGAACATTTTGCATCTATTTTGCAGTTGCTCAATATGGATCTGATTCCCCATCCGCACACAGTTGGTTCATTGTTTTCCTGCTTTGTGCACACAACACACCCACAAGCGTGGAGGCAGAGGGCTGCAGTGGGCAAAGGTTGTGTTAGTAAGAGTCAATGCTCTGCAGTGTGCCAGCTTGTTTCTGTTTCACGAGGATTAACTAATTTCACAGCTAACTGCCCTGGTTGACTGTGTACATGTTCAGGTGAAGAGTTCAGGATCATTCTATCTCTGCAAACACAGAGCTCACCGGTGATACCGCTCAGCTTATATGAGATGAAAAGCTTACACAAAGACTACAATCACTCTCAAGCAAATCAAGCAATCTCCCAAATATGTAAAAATACTTTGAAAGGATTGAAATCAGAGTTGTCCACAAATGTAGCTTTTTTTGCCATTAGCAAAGAAACAACATCTTGCATGGTGTTTATTTAAAAGAGAGAAATCTGGGCTGTACAAAAACAACTTGATTCATTAAAAAATAAAAAATTAATTCAAATGAGGAACCATTGTAGTTTTAGGAATAATGCTTCTAGGACTACTAATACATGTGGAGTTATGTAACTAAGGAGCTACTAGGGAGAAGGAGAAGCAGCAGGTGCAGTAGGAGTGTCACGGGTGGTGAAGTTGGAGACCTGTGTTCAAACTTTCCTTCATCTATAAATAAATGTCAGGTGAGAGTGTTGGCACACAGTAAATCAATGGGCTGAGCGTTCAGCATGCTTCTTTGCTTACACACTGCCACTTGTACGTTCACAGCTGCACAGTGCACACATTCACAGTGAGACACTCAAACCCACATTAGAAGAAACATTGTTGTATTCCCACTGCCTGGCAGCTATCAAAAGGAAGGCAACTGTATCTCAGTGAATTCGTACATGTATACGGACCACTTTAATCTATCAGGCGAGTCTGACAGGCCTATTTCCTCGGAGTATAGGGGACGCTGATGGTTGAGGGGGAATTCAAGAGCAGGCTAATCTTTTCATGTCCACGTTGATATTTATCCTGCATTTCTAAGCGTTTAATCACGGGGTAGACTTCACATTACACTATATTCTCATTTCCTTTCACTTCAGGATTATATATTGCTCCACTTTGAACACCATCTGTTAACATTTAGAAATAATCAGAGTATCAAAATTGCTTGGAATAAATGTGACTCTGGAAACGTTGACCCTTGCAGCAGCTGTATGTTACTTTATGCATTAAGACAGGATTGACAGATTTGTTTAATTACATCCCTGTATTTAATGCTGTATCCATTTTTGAAAGGTTTACGCCTATTGCTGATACATTTTTAAATCCAAATGTTAAATGATTATGATGGAATTATGTTCTGCTACACAGTGTTTGCAATTCTAATTGGTGAAGTGGTGATCTGCTACAATGAAGAGGGTAGTGGTCCACAGACCATTAATTTTCTGGTGCACGTGAAGCGGCTGTACTCGCCAGCCTGTAAGCTTGTCATTTTTAAGTACTCCTAATTCCTACTGCTTATCTTTGGAGAGACAAATTCTATAGCGTTGATAATCACTAAAGAATGAAATATGGGAGCTGAGTCCAATGAATATAATTCACTAAGATAGTTTTTAATTTACTGGAGTCAAAAAGAACATTTTTAAAACATCCCTGACCAAAATGACAGCATCAGTGAGAGAAATATTTAGTTCCTTTTTAGAGCAACAAAGAAAAAAACAACAACAGGAAATTCAGCCAAATAGACTGAAACATTTTGGATTTCAAGATTTTGAATATCCTTCGCAATAATTTCTGCACAACTCACTGGGATAAAATTAATGCTTAACTGTTGGATAAACAAAACTTTTACTTCTTTGTTTGGATGTCACTTAATCAAACATCATAATTATGAGTTTGCAGAGCCCAAACAAAACCATCAGTGCAAACCAGCACCTAGCACCTGAAGATGATTTTGGTCATTTGGTAAATTTACTCATAAAAGCTACACAGAAACATACCTTCTCTTTTTGGAAGTAAATAAAGCAATTAACCAATCAAAAATAAAGCTGCCAGATACAAACTAAAACAGACCATTGCTCAGCATCTCTGCCACTCTCTCCAAACATAGTAATAACCTCCTGTCACAGGCTATCGCACCACATCCTTTTGTGAGCTGGCTCCCTCTCTCCGTCTCCTCATCTCTCTGTTGCAGCATCAGGACATTATGAAGTTGAAATAAAAGCTCCAGTGGCGCTGCCTCGAGGACACTCATTCTACTGCCGCTGTCTTCAAGGCCAGACATATAAAACACTGACAGATAGTGACAAGCAATGTCCCGTGTCCCCAGAAATTAGATTTCTCTCCAGCATCCTCTCAGTTCTGTGCCTTGCTTTGGTTTATCCATCAATAGTGTAAAAATATTCAGCTGCCTGAAGTATGGTACATAATATTGCACTTTGTTGCTGTAATATTCAGTGAAAGGGCTAGAAAAGAGCAATAAATGTTGAAGTCAGTGACTTGGTTACGTGGAAACAACAAGGCCTCTCAGGCGCTCCAGAAGGCAATGCACTGTTGAGTTCAAAATCTGCACTTTATTATGTTAATACCTCACTTCACATGGAAAAGAACGTATTTGTGCCAGAAAAAGGAAAAAAGAAAACTGAACTCAGTTTCATATTCAGCTCTGCCTTAAACATACCAGCCTTAGAGAAGAAAAAGAAGAGTCATTCCTTTACATTGTAGCTAGTGTTTTGTCCCACCTCCCCCCAACAGATGTGTTTAAGCAACATCTGAAAAAAGAACAAAAGCTTACATCTTTGAAGACAATTATAATCTTAAGGTAAACATTAAGGATACGTTTAAAAAAATGAAAGTAGTTGAAAGAACATTTGGAAAGTTGAATGTTTAGCAGAAAGAGAGGCATGATCAATGTCTCTAGAGGTCACCATGGATGCAATGAGGGGTTGAGTTGGTTGTCAGACAAACACTAACTGATGATGTCACATGCTTCATCAGCAGGTAATATGGACAAAAATTCACAGCCACCTGTTCAGCGTCTGGGGTGCAGAGATGCTCCTTTTAATGTAACAGGTTCAATATCACACCATCTGTCATTGGCAAACACTGTAATCCCTCTGTTTAGTTTTGCTGCTCTGTTTGTAATCTCTCTCATCATATGAAATCTGGGTAGAGATGCACTTGAGTCCAGAATATGTTCCTTCAACTACATCTTGCTGAAACAAAGTACGTAATTCCCAATAATCCTGATATGTCTTCTTCAATGCAACATCCACTTTGTTTCAAATCAATCAATCAAACTTTATTTGTATAGCACTTTTCCTGCAATAAAATGCAGCTCAAAGTGATTTAACGGTGAAAACAAAACCAGTCCCACCCATTCTCCTCCTCTTTCCAGATCGACCATGATCTCTGTCAATGATAAAACACAATCAAAGGTTAAAATAATAACATGTAGAACATTACTGGGCACAGAAGAACCAGTGAAGTAACTATCACAGGGAGGAACTATCACATTAAGAGAAGTTTAAACTTCCTCCTTGTTGGTCTCCATTTTATTCCTGCTCTACATCCTTGATTCCTCCTCTTCAACATGTGTGGATTTGAGGCACTGGAAAACCTCAGCTTCTCACACATGTCAACAACTTTTCCATTGTTGTGGTTTCTCATCAAAATAAAAATGTCAGAATTAACAGCACAAATTTATTAAGCAAGCAAATAAATACATAAACTCTTTCAAAAATCTGCATTTTCAGAGGAAAAAAGCTACAAAGATGATGCAAAGACATGGACATGACCTGAGGTGCGGTCTTAGGGTTACATGGTTGTACACAACTAGGTCTATGCTTTCCATGTTATTTATTTTAACCTTTGTTTGTGTTATATCATTGATAGCGATCAGGGTCGGTGAGGAAGGGGGTGAGTTGATGGGTGGGACTGATTTTGTTTTTTACTGTTAAACCCCTTTGTGTTACATCTTGTTGTATGAGAAGTGCTATATAAATAAAGTTTGATTTGGTGTATGTGTGAGTAAGTTTCTTTTTTAAATGATATTCGGTACAATTTTTAAAGTAAGTATTTATTTCAGTTAGAAAGTACCTTTTGTGTCTAGGCTTGCCTTTGTTTTCATGTGGTGGGATGAAAAAGGCAAGATTGGCTTAAGAGAACATGTAGGGTTATTTTTTCCTTTTGGCCAAAAGGAAGCTAAAAATAAAAATAAACTGAAACTAAATTAGTGTGCTGAAACCTTCCATAAAAATCTTTAATTACCGCTGTTTTATTATCAATAAATAAATTAAGAACAAATAAAATGCTCATTATTGGATTACAATACCTGTTCTCCAAGGTCATTAAATGGGACTTTAAGTACTATTGTTAAAAGAAAAGCAGCTCTGTGCTCATCTCCCTGAGTGTTTGTAATCTTATTTAGAATCTGGGCAAAATGGTATGACGCAACATAAGAAAAGCATAAAAAAAAAACCCTCTATGATGCACTGCTGTTCTTTAGAATAGAACTATTGCCTCACAGCAAGAAGGTTCCTGGTTCGATTCCCAGGTCCAGAAGGGGGAGTCTGTGTGGACTTTGAATACTTGTGTGGGTTTGCTCCAGTTTCCTCCCACAGTCTGAAAAACATGTATGATTGATATATATTATTATACAAGCAAGAAGGAAAAACAAAATAGACTAGTATATTAATGTGAAATTTAGAAAATACATTGAGTGTATATCCACGTGGCATTCGTCCCAGCTCCTCATTAAAGACTCTTTATGTGAGGATTGAACGTACATAAATGGGTGTTCAGTCTTTGCTGCAATAACTGGTTCTGCTGCATAAGATAACCAAGAATCAATCGTTGGTTCTTGGTTATCACCATGATGCTGCCATCCCACATGCTGGACTAACAGAATAAAAACATATTGACAATCTGGGTTAAGTAAAAGAGATATTAAACCATGGGGCTTGAGGTGCCAATGCAAAGGTCTGAGAAAGATACTGCCTTTTTTATGTTGGTGCCTCTCTCTCTCTCTTCTCTTTCAACAACTTTAAGCAAAAAAGGCACTCAGTGAAAATAAAACTTCTTCTGGATGTTTATATGACACTACATAGGGTGAAAACATTCCTCTAATTTAACAAATATGTAGAAGCTGTTATTCATCTGTGATGCATCACCTGTAGCATCGATAACCTTTTTATGTGTTTATGCAGGTAGGATTTATTTAACTGCTTTGCCTTTGTAGTTTTATGACTAAATCTGGTTTATCTGTTGTATACAAGCAAATATCAGTCTCTACTATAGATGTGCTGTTATTTTGCCATCTAGAGGAACAAAATTGCCCAATATTTGGCTTTTACAGAAGCCCCAGTGATGTAGTTTTTCCACTATTGCTCTGAGTAAGTGACCTGCAGGTATGAGGGTTCAGATTGCGTTTTCAAAGAAAATATGAGATAAGGAAAAGAAGTAATAACAAATGACTGCATTTCTGTTTGTGGGGGTCTGAGTTATCTTAGAAATCTGCTTTCTTATATGTGTGTTGTGTGCCTTCATTGCTCTTCCTCCTGCTTCTAACATGTTTATTGTCAAAGTGTGCGTGTGTTTGTTTGGACATGTCCTGTCAGCTTTTTCCTATCCCCCATCCCTTATGTGTCACTCTTCATAATGCGCCTTCAGATGCATTTTACACACTCATGCTAATGTGAGTAAATTTCAAAGGAAGATCATCACATTTTTATGGCATTCCCTTCACAAAGGCAGGAAATCTCTTCACCTGATTGATCAAACCACATGATCAGCAGAAGAGAAGAAAATAGTATGATTTTTTTTAATTATAAGACAAACTGATACAGTGGTAGAGCTCGTATGTCCTCTGCAGCTGGTCAAGGTTTAACTTCTACGCAGTGAGAGTTTGCTGCACGTTGTTTAACCTTTTCTCTCTGTCCTGCTTTTTTATCACATTCTTCATTTTTCAAAAAATAAAAACTTTAAAAAAGAAACAAGATGATGTTACCCTTAATATGAATACAGTAAAATGGATGTCTTAAATAGTCTGCATGATTATATCCTTACATTCATAAGCCTCAGAACTTAATTTTATTTTGGTTTTATTTATTAAATTTTAATGAAACCAGCAGTGTTTGTGCAACTACAACCAGTAGAAAGAATGTGCTGTAGTGTCATGCTATGATAGAAATGGACATGCTTAAATTAATATAATGGAGGATGAGTTTTATTTGTTGAATGTGAATCTTTATTAAAATGTTTTGCATTTGGTTGCTATTTATATTTGCTTGGGGGAAATTTAGATTTTCCAGTTACTCTAAATAGTTGGTGTTTTCGTGTTGTGGGAGGAAACCGGAGCGTCCGGGGGAAAGTACACACAAACATTGGGAAAACGGTGAACTTCCCACTGAAATAGTCCGAGGCAGATATTTCTGAGACTGCTGGACTAATCACTGAAACCACCATGATGCCCTGAAAGGAAGAGGGAGAGTGGGGAAATGAGAAGTGGGAATGCAGGGGTGGAAGGTAAAGATAAAAGAGAGGCAGAGAAGGATGGAAAGAGGAATATGATGAATTATTATTATTATTATTATTTTTTTTTTTGGTTGATAGAGAATTTTCATTATGTCTTTGACAGTTGGTTGCAATTTAATATTGGTTGGGGGAATTTGGCTCTTCCATTTAACCCAAAATAGTTGGTGTTATTTTGTTGTGGGAGGAAACTGGAGCATCCCAGAAAAAAAACATACACACACAAACCTGGGCAGAACACATAACTCCACACAGAAACACACACACACACAAGTTCATGTGTTCTTGTGAGGCTGTAGTACTAATCACTGAAACCACTATACTGCCCAGAAAGGAACGAGGTAAAGGTAGTGGGGTAAAAGAAAATGGAGAATGGGGGTAGGGAGTACATGGAGATCATGGAGATGGAAGAACTTGTTGATGAGGAATTAGATATTTTGTGATTGGTTGCAATTAGTAACTTATTGGAGTAGTTTAATTTTTTTTCAAATTAATCTCAATAGTTGGTGTTTTTATGTTGTGGGAGAAAACCAGCGTTTCTCCGGGAATTCACTGACTTCGAGTGGATCTGGGTCCTCTGAGAAATCATGTCTCAGAGCTTAAAGAGGAAGTAAAGAGTCTCCAGTTGATCAGTCAATGCAGTCTCAGACTGCTGTTACATTCGCTCATGAAAGCAACTCATGCTTTGCAATTGTCATGCTCTTTTCTGAGTTTTGTTCATCCATCACCCTAACCCATCATAACCCTTGAGTGAGAACTAAACAATGTTCACCATGAAAGAAAAAAAACATCTCACAAGTCTGAACATCAAGACTTCTCCACTTATCCAGTCTTTTCAATTGATGTTGAAAGTAAAACTATGATATCCAATGAAATACTTGATCATTAAAATATCTATTATTTGATTATTAAAAGCTAATAAAAACATTGCAGTGTGAAATCCATTATATTATGACTGTATTATCACAGCTTTATTGTAACTTTAATCAGTCCCGCTTCTGAATGGATTTATTCTTTTTTTGACTGTGCTGTCTCTTACAAAAAGTAATGCAAAATCTATAAAAGGGTCTTTTTTATACACGTTAAGATATTTACACATAACCTCACACATAGACAGAGCTACCTCAGCTTTAAATAATCCTCTCTTGAGTATTAAATGCAACTGTTATAAATGGGAAAGTAACCTATAGCTGGGGATGGTGTGCGTGCACAAATCAATAAAGCACTTGAGAACAACAATCTGCTCTGTGATTAAGCAAGTGTATGTGAAAGAATAAGAATATTTTTACATATACATATATATAATACACATACACACACACAGTATATTCTGTGAATTACACAGATAAACTGTGTGTTAAAGTCTTGCGGCGGACATACACACTGCCG
>JAOWBL010060496.1:0-22227 GCA_028564865.1 Zenarchopterus dispar
ATATATATATATATATATATATATATATATATATATATAGAATAATTAATATAATCTGCAAGTTTTTTTGTTTTTCTTTAAAATTGAATTTCAGATTCTGCTTGTTATATAAAGTGCCTGGGAGACATTTAATGACTCTTTGGTCAATAATTAAACTAAAATTGTTAAATCTGCATCAGAGTTGGACATCTGGATGCATGTGTTGGTGGTTTTTGTGGTGATTGTGTGTTTGTGTTTAAACACACATGGCTGGTGTCTGCTGTTATTGATTGGCAGTAACCTGCGATCAAACACAATTAGGTGTAAATTCTTCAGATCGTATCGAGAGCTATGTGTTGGTGTGAGTCGACCTCAGTAGCTTCACACACTTAAGAGGCCTGTGCGCGCGCTTATGTGTGTGTGTGTGTGTGTAAAAGAGACATATTCACATACTTCATACCTCCTTCCAAAGTCAAAAAGATCCAACAGATCAGCTGCTGAGGAATCCCTGCCACTTGTTGCCATGGTAACCTTTGTTTACTTTTGTTGTTTCTGAGCTGTGATTTTTAAGCTACTGATACTCTATGTGATGTTGTTTTAAGGAACTTTAAGGATTAGGACATATCTGATTATTTCCAGTTATCTTTTTGGCCCAGTGATACAGCGTAGGAGTGTGTGTTTCTGTGTGAGTTTTAAAGCGTTCAGACTAATTGAGACGGAGGTGCTACCTGTTGTATCCAATCACAGCGAAGCAGTCCTTCCCTTGTTTGAGAGAATACCCAGGGGGCTTTTGTGGCCGTTTAGCTCAGTGGAGCCCATTTAGAGTCATCAGATCCCATTCAAGTCCAATTACAGCAGCTCTCAGCGGGTGTCATAGAAACACAACAAGTGTCTGGAGGAAGATAACCCACACACACACACAAACACACACACACACACACACTGGAGCTGGTGCCCTGAAGGAGCTGCTGGAGCACAGAGAGCAGCTCCGCCTGGCACGTCTGCTGCATGAAATGAAAAGAACAACTTCAGTTAACAACATCACAGCAGCAGTTACAGAATCCATTCATGCTCTGCAACCGCCATGAGTCCTGTTGAAGGCTGCTTGATGCCGTACGAGCGCCGGCTCGCGGGTTGTAATCAGCTCACGTCACTCGTCAGCGGTGATTCGCTCCAACACACTTGCTGCAGCTTATGCTAATTGTTTGTGTTTGCTGCCAGTTCCAGTTCCAGCTACGACTGTGATGTCATGTGTGGGAGCTGAAGGACCCCCTACCACCCCCACCAGCTGCTCCTCCCATCTCCATGGCAACAGATTGAGCCTTGTTTTCTCTGAAGAGTCGTCCATAATTTGTGCTTGTTGTACAGTCATAAAGCTGCTTCTGCCAGTGCGTCCAGTATTTCCTCTCCATCTGCTCTGTATGGTGTCTTCTCCACCGCCTGGAGGAAATGTTTGGTTGTTAGGATGATAAATGCTCTCTGAATGCTCCAGGAGCAGCTTCTTGTGGAGCCAAACTGAAGAAGTGGAATTTTGTCTTCTTGGCATCATTTCTGATCATGTTGCCCAAACTGATCTTTGACTGAGAGAAAAATCCATCCACTGCTGTGAAAAAGCAACTAGAAGATGACAGATTTGACCATGAAGACCTTTCAGTTGGAGTCAGAAGACAAAGGAAAGATCTACTCCCCAATAGAAGAAACCAAGAGGGAGCTATGGCAGCCGATCTGGAGTCAGAGGATGGAGGCGAGGGATTTAAACCATCATGCTTCAGCTTTTAAACCTGTTTTTATGAGACCATGAGTAAATTTCACGTCACATAACTGAATATATTCAAACACCCAAGTCCCCCAAACTTACAAAATATTGTCTGAAGGTGCGTCGACTGTGGATCCACAATCCATCCATGCATCCATCCATCCATCACCTTCCTGTACTGACTACTAAGGTCTGGATCCAGGCCTGCACTTCCTCTAAAAATAAACTCTATTTGTATAGCACTTCTCTAAACAATGTAACAAAGCACTTAACATAGCAGCAGAGATTTCAGTTCAGTACAGCTGTTAACTCACTCCAGAAATAGAGAGTAAGCTCCGAATTTGTCTAATTAATATAAAGCCAAGAAATAACAATAATTATTGCTTCACTAAGGTAACCAACAGACTACATCAAAACATTTCTTGGATATAATCACCTGTCCTGAGTAAGCACTAGGCAACTATAGAAAAAAAAAAAAAAACCTTAACAGGAAGAAACCTCTGACAGAACCAGAGTGAGGAAGGACGACCATTCATCTGGACCAGTTGAGGCTTGAGAGGAGAGGAAAGATGAGAGAACAAGAACAAAAGATCAGGAATACCTGCTGAGAATAATAATAGTAAGATTTATTTGTCAGCATCTCTCATGAAACACACTGAAATTTATCCTCTGCTTTTAACCCATCCCTAGTTACACTAGGAGCAGTGGCCTGCTGCAGCACCTGGGGAGCAGTTGGGGGTTAAGGAGCTTCCTCACCTCTGTTACTAACCTGAGGGATTGAACCTGTGCTCTGACTGCAGCAGGTAAAGACTTCTAAAAGGTGGATGATCTACATATTTGACCTGAGAATCAAAACTAAGCTTAGAGTCAACTATTAATCCTAGATTTCCAGCATTTTATCTGATATTATCTGAAAGATTGCCAAGACTAGAAACAACAGAACCAATAGCACCAACTGGGTGACCAAAAAGAATGACCTCAAACTTAAGAAAATGTTGGGCCATCCAGGATTTAATGTCAGAGAGACAACCAGTGAGAGTGGCAAGACTGCTGGGATATGTGGGTTTTACAAGTATGTACAGTTGAATGTCATCAGCATAAAAATTGTAATTTACTTTATGGTCCTGCATAAGTTGGTACAGAGGTAGCATGTAAATAGTGAACAGGAGAGGAACAAGTACTGAGCCCTGTGGTACACCATAACTGAACTCAGCATCCAAGAAAGTAAAATTATTCAGTATGACTGAAAAAAGTTCTGTTAGAGAGACATGAATGCGGTTAGGTAAGAGTGGAATTCGTAACTCCATCCCAGGTCTCCAAACAGGGGAAGAGATGAAAGGATGATGGAGAATAATTTATAATAGCACTAATTACATTAAACAGTACTTACAATTAAGACTGTAAGAGAGTAGGAGTTACAACCACAATGAAACCCTTAAAAGACTGAATCCAAGATGCATTATTGGATTTTTGTTTTCTGATTTTGAATGGAGCCATTTAGTCAAGGGTGGAGAGACAATGGCCATTATAGATTTGCAGCAGTTCCTCTACTGACCAGTAGGGTTTGGATCCAGACTTGTAGTTGCTTTACTGATCACCAGGGTCTGAATCAGATAATGGAATCATTCTTATGTGGAAGATGATATGTTTTGTTATGCTTTTAATTAGAGACATTCAGAAAACAACTCTGATTCTTGGTCAGCCTGGAAGAGTCCAGGCCAAAGCTTAGTGAAGTAGCAGGCAGAGGCAATTTAAAAAAACAAAACACCCCACTCCCCTCAAAAAAAATTAATTAATTAATTAATTAATTAAAAAATTTTAAAAAACAGACCTTTCCACCTCGACTTACTGGACTGCTAGTTAACAGTCAAGTAGCTGTCTTTGGAGCTAACCTACTGAATTATGATCCCAGCACCATGGCGAAGATGATGATGACTACCATTGTCATTACTGTTGTTGTTACAAAGAAAACAAACGAAAGTGACATCTGCTCCAAGACTAAAACACAAATATACTTAATTTCTAAAGGTGTTGCCAATGAGGGCATTAACAGACAATTTGTCAAAAAGAAAAAGGAATTTGGTCCCAGTACAGGGCTGTTGAAAGAATCCCCACTCACCCAAGCATGGGCCAGTCATGAAATGGGTGGTATCATTTGGATGCTTAAATGTTGTTTCAGTGGTGACATCAGAGATAAGGAGGGACAGATATATTCAGTCAGAATCTGTGAGGTAACATTAGTTAGCATCACAATGTAGCATGAGTGAAAGCAAGCTGGCTTGTTATGACTGAGGTAAGGTGTGAATGTTCTACCACCTGACAAGCTCCACCCATTTTAGGTGAACTGGGGGTTAGCCAGAGGGCTCCTCCATGATGGTGTCATCTAATACAAAAAACTGTTATTGTTTATCATATGTGTACCATTTATTGTCTTATTCCTCCATCAGGACCAGTACCACCAGAAGGAAAAGACGTTCTCGTAACAACTATACTTACTAGTTATCTGGATCTCATTGTGATTCTACATTTGCAGTAGAACTTCAGCTGTGCTGAAGATTCAGGCAGCTCTGATGTCTGCAGAGGTGCTTTTTTGTTTCTCTGAGGACATTTTTTGACATAAATTTAGCAGATTTGTTGAAGAGAGCTAAGATGAAAAAGCATCTGCTCAGGCTAGGGTAATCATGAATTTTCATTAAGTCAGATACATAAATGAGTTCATGTGAGAGCAGTGGAAACACTCTAACTGCCCCTCAGAAGAGTCCTAGCTTACGCTGGATCCTGGTTTTAGCTTCCCTCCTGGTATGAGTTCAAGTGATGGAGGCAGATTTGGCTCTGTTGCTTTAATTGTTCAGTGTGAATGTGGTAGGAAATCTGAAATAGTGAATTGATGGAAGCATGTGTGTGGGTGGTGGTGAGTTATGTAAATGAACAACAGCTGAGGTCTGAAAAGTCTTCCGCCCACCAGGAGCACGTACTCGCAGCTTCAACTCAGAGTTCCTGAGTTAAACTTAGTGTTGTTTTAGCTTCTCTAGAGGGAAAGAAGCTCCAGCGGGCGGATGGAGGGATGGAGGGAGGAGAAGTGAAGCTGCAGGACCGCTTCCCCTCGACACACCTGAGTCCTACAGGTAGTCTGTGGACGCCGCTGAAAACACCGCTGCTAGTCACATGACAACCCAAGCTCACAGAAGCAGAGCTGTTTCCACCTTAATGCAGCATCATTTTACTGTTTGTTGGCAAATGTAGAAAATAAACTGGTGTTGAGCTTAGTGAGGTACAGAATACCATCAGCATGGGTGCACATAAGAGAAACGTTGAGAAGTTCTGTGTGAGGTCCAGATCCACTGACTTTAACAGTTTCCCTGGTTTTGATCACAGGGATTAGAAATGAAGACTCCTGAAAAAAAAGTGGAACTACTCGTTGATTCTGCTGAAAATACATATGTTCAAGTATGTCCTCATTTCTACAAACAGAATCCAGACGCTTGAAAGTTCTGTTCTAGTATGTTTCAGGTGTTGGACCAAACCACTTTGAGCATCAACTTTATGTCTGCAGTTGTTGTTTATCATACAAACTCCCAGAGGTGGGATGGATGTGATGTCACAGGGAGTGTGTCCAGCTCCTGCAGACAAACAAATATGAGAAACTCAGTTTGTGTTAGTATTATCCTGATGAATCAGTCATGGGAATAAGAGACCATTTTCTCCTGAAGATCATTGTGGAAGCAGAATTTAATCAAAGCCTGTCACTCTGAAATCTCTTAAATGTATTTCCATGACAACTGCAGTTCAGCGCGGATCGCTGTGATATTAAACTCAGAGCTTTCCTGGAAAAATGCAGGAAACACAGGCGTCGTCGTTCCCGTGGAGACAGATGCGCCAACTTGCTGGAGAAAGGGAAATGACACTAAACTGCTGCCTGTTAATTTTCTGTTTCCAACCAGAGCTGGGAGCGTATTTGCAGAAAGTTAACAGATTATTAGTCAGGAGACCGGTGGTGGGTGTTTCTGCCGCTGGGTCTTTCTTGCTTGTGTGAGCGTTTTCATATTCTTCTTGGATCTTGGCCGTTTTTCTCGACGTCGGCCTGATCCCACTCGCTGCCTGTTCTTCCCTCAGGCCACTGAGGCTCTGGGAGGAAACGGAGCCAGAACTCATCGCATTGAAACGGATGGAGGGGTGAAAGAGTAGTTGGATGGAGCAGAGGAGAGTGGGCGTGGGAGGTCAGCGGCGGCTGAGGGAAGGAGCCAGAACAACCAGTCTGCAGTGACCCATCGAGCCTCATCCAGATTTGAATCATCTGATGAAACTTTCACTCGCCATATGCCCATCCTCCAGCTTCTGGCTTCACTTCAGATTGTTCAAGAAAGCTCCATTTTCTGTTTCTTTCTGAGTCGCTATACTCTGACTCGGTCCGAGGCCAAACCCGGCCCCCTCACGTTTATCTAACTTTGAACAGACTCTTACACATGTGGACAAATTAGTTGGGACACTAAAAAGAGAGAAAAACCCACAACTGACAAAGGTAGTATTAAATGAGAATTTATTAAACAGGTATTAATAAAAAGCAGACATCGTTTTTGACTTACGGTGCAACAGGATCATTTTGTATGTATTTATAATAAAGTTCTATGTAGTTTTAGAGACATTTAAGAAGTAACTCAAATTCTAAAATACATCTCCATTTGGTTACCTGGATCATGGCAGCATCTACTCAAGATTTAGGCAGGATCTTGGGACATGCTTGGGTACATTTTTTTTCATCATATTTCATCAATTATCAGCACCTGTTACCGAGGATAATGTGACTGTCGGGAGAGAAATGCATCCACACCAGATCTTTGACTTATTTCAGCCTTCGTCCACCTCACGTCCTGACTGCAGCTGCAGTGTTTCCTCCTTCCAGAGTTGGAAGTGAACATGGTCTTTTGAGCTTTGCACATGTTCTTCCTGCTCCAGAAGGAGCTATTTAGATGCTGAGATCGAGCCTCTGACGCTCAGGTATGTAGACGGGTCCTCGTCTGCTGATGAGCATCGACTGGTGATGGTGTCCTGGCTTTAGCTGCCATCCAGCTCCATCGTATCACTGCTGCTTTCAAAATGAACAGTGGTAAGATGAATAAAAGCGTCCTTTGTTACAAGAGCCACCCATGAAAGATGACCACACAAACTTGGAGAACATGATTTGGTGGATTTTATTGTGTGAGATGGAGCCGCTGATCTAAAAACATGCATGAATCCACAATACCATCTTTATTCGTGCAGTTTTACATCTGAAGCTGATCTCTATTCTGACTCATAAACGCCCGGCACGTCAGGTGAACACTAAATCAGTTATGAACCAAAATTATTTGAACCAAAGGTTCAAAAATTGTACAGAACCCCTCAGATGTTTCTCATAGAGATTTACATTTTTATGTGGAAATTTCTTGTCATTATTTTACCAAATAATGACAAAAAGTCATCATTATACTGCGACATAGTTACACAGCTGGAATATTGTCGATATTTCTAACAAACATGAAGAAACGAACTCAAACAAGGTTAATATCGAGAATGAAACGGTTGACGATTAGCAAGCTAATGTTTTCATCACCTTCATGGGTGAGCTGAGCAGGGTGGAGCTGCCGGCGTCCAATCACAGCCTCCTGCTCTTCATGACGTCACTAATGAGCCTGGTAACGAGTCACCGCGTCTGTCAGCATGGAACGTCTGTTTAATCAACCTGCTGATGTTTGAAAAAACTGTTAATGAAGATTAAATAGGAGAAACGCCTTTTGATTAAGATAAATCTTGAACTGTTATAATTATTTTTAAACAGGGTTTGGAGGTTTATTGTGAAACATTAAAGTCTGAGTGACAGTAATAAAAGTCATTTCCAGCAGCTTGGCTGTTTGGATGCTCACTGGCCAACATTTTTGTAAATGCCCACAACACATAAAGTATTGCTTAGGCACTAGTTCCTTTTTATTTCCTGAATTTTCCTGAGTGTTTGTGTCATGACGGCTGCAGACTGGTCTGGAGCTTCATCCCTGGATGGATGCTACCTGGGAAATTCCTGAAGTCCTTTAGCTTGTCAGCCAGCAGCTGAGCCACATGTGAGGTTGGACTGGACCCTTTTGGACTGATGAGTTTTGCTCGGATCTCCACAGGGATCCCACTCTGAAACACCCACAGGATCCACAAGCTGCAATCGTTTAACGTTGGTGGTGCTCGATCGAAGCTCCCCCAGGCCTCGCTTAAGTCCAGCAGAACACGCTTCAACTGAGGTTCCCGTAGTGTCATCTGAGGTAAGGATAGCTGGACCAGTTTGATCAGAATGAATGAAGGTTATGCTCAGACTGGTCCAACTATCCACTTAAATGTCACGCAACAGTTCAGTGCAAACATCAGAGCGATCCGATAAGATTTTCTCTGCCTGAAGCCTCGAGAAATGATGCAGTTTCATTTAGAGTAAGTGTCTGTTCAGAAACACTCACTGAATTGTCTGTTCTACGTGTCTGATGCAGGTTTTTGTACAGAAATATTCAGAATAAACAGAGCGGCATGCTGTGGGATCGATGCTGCTGCAGCTTCACTCATATGGAGAACAAGAGGTGGAACGGTGGAATAATCACTGCCAGGCTTGGTTAAAACCCAGAGAGGCTTGTATTGACCCTCCGGCTCTCACACAAACACAGCAGAGCTACGAGTGAGGAGGGTGTCGGCCAACAGGAAAGACTGAGGGAGGGAACGCAAACGGAGGGCTGAAGCTGCAGCGCTGCAGGGGAGGGACAGATCAATACTCCCAGCGACTCCCACACTGCTGCTGCTGGAAGCGCTGCTGCTGATGGAAACACCGCTGCCTCCATGACCTCTCGTCTTCTTTGTATCTTATACTGAAGAAAAAAAAGTTTGATTCTTGTTTTACAGAATTTGAAACTAAAAGAAGTATTTTTTGTTAACTTTCTCCCTGTTTAGAAGCTTCTGATGTACAAAAAAAAAACAAAAAAACCTCTTGCAATTTGTGTTTTAAGTGTCTAATTTTACCTTGATTGATTGGCTGATTTTCGGTCAAATCAGGTGCTGCTAATCCCCATCATTGATAAACTGATATTCAGTAGGTGTGCAGACCTCTAGAGAGGTTTGTTTGCTGGTCTGGAACATTCAGGTTTTACCACAATGCCAAAAGGGAAAGACATCAGCAACGGGCTGTCAAAAAACTGTCACCACATATCAGCATACAAAGTAGCACTGGAATGCTGAAGGGATGTTGCTGGAACTTTCTGGAACACTGAAGGAACATTGCAGGAGCTTTGCAGTTAATGTTACTACAAATATTGCCAAACTGTTGTGATATTGCAGTCTGAAACAGTGTTTCAGACACTATTTCAGACTGCAGAAACACTGTCTGAAAATTGAAGAAGCACTGTGTGAAAATTGTGGGATCGTTGCTGGAATATTAGAAAATTTCAGGGATGTTGCTGCATCATTGGAGGGTTTTACAGTGGTAGAGGGGAGACGATTTGGAATGACTGACCTCGCCAGAGTATCCTACCAGACTGTTCTAGAGATGAAGTCAAGTGGGGCATGTGACGTGTGCCACACAAGAAACCACTAAACATGTCATTTCTGCATCTACAATGGTTAAAAATGTCCACTTCTAGCTCCAACTCTGAGCTGATTTCCAGGTTGCCAGGTAACATGTGTCAGTACAGGTGTTTGATGGATGGATCCCTGTCAGGCAGACTCTTAGATGTTTGGACATTTTGTGGTGTCCATTAATTCAAATTCAAAAATACATTATTTATCGCTGAAGGGAAATGAAGGGTTATAGTAACCATGTTAGTCTCTTCAAAGAATAATTGTAATAGGTTGTATCTGGGGGCAGGAAGGATCTCCTGTGTTGTATTGCCGTGGCTCTGAAGAAACCTCGGACTGAAAACACTCTGTTGCTGAATCACTGTGTTGTGAGGAGATGCTCCATGATCTTCTTCATTTTATGAAGTATCCTTCATTGCACAGTCATCTCGAGAGGCTCCAGAATGAAACCAGCCTTCTTTGTCAGTTTGTTCAGTTTCTTTAAGTCACTGGTTCTGATGCTGCTCCCCCAACAGATGACTGCAGATGTGATTGAACTTGCCACACTAGACTTATAGATAATATTCGACATTTTGCCAGAAACACTGAAGGACCTAAGCTTTCTCAAGAAGTAAACTCTTCTCTGTCCTTTCTTATGAACAGTATCAGTGTTGTAGCTCCCGTCCAGTCTGTTGTCTAAGTGAACACCGAGATATTCATACTCCTCCACCAGCTCCACTTCCACTTCTTCTCCCATAATGGAAAAACCTCTGGACTTACTCCTGGCTCCTCTAAATCTAAATTTTTCTCCTTTGCCTTATTAACATTCAAGATGAGATAATTGAACTCACACCATGTCATAAAACGCTCCACCAGGTCTCTGTACTCAGTCTCCTGTCCATGATTGATCCACCCCACAAGTGCAGAGTCATCTGAGTATTTCAGCAGATGGCAAGACTCTGACTTGTTCTAGAAGTCTGGGGTGTACAGTGTGAAGAGGAATAGTGAGAGTACAGTTCCTTGTGGTAAGACCATTATGATGGCTCTTGTGGAGGTATGCAGTGCAATCTCCACCTGTCGTAGCCTGCCGGAGGGTTTGTTGTGGACTGTCCAGTCTCATGAGTCCAAGTCAAAGTAACATCCACATGAAAGCTTTCATTAGTTCCTAGATTTTTGGAGCTGGCCAGCTGTCAGGGGTTTTAATGTTCCGGTTGGTGGCTCTCTGTTGATCTTTTAACTCACGCTGTCTAACAAAGCAGTTAGAAACCTTGAGATGAATTCCAGGAAGTCAAGTCAAAAACTCACCACAGTTTTGTTAGATCCTGAACCTGCTTAAGAACCTTCAGACGCTGTTTTGGTCTTTCCTTTAACTATCTTCAGAGCTCTTCAACTATGTTATTTCCCCCCACTTGTTTAATTTTAAATAACCTCAGGCTGTCAGCAGCAGAAGTCACAAACAATGTTGACCATCTAGAGGTGAGGAGGTGTTATGGACAAAAGTAGGTGCAACTAGAAGTTTACACGCAGTTTAAAGGGAAAAAACAAACAATAAATCAATATTATAAAACATTTATCTTAACTGATGGGCATTTAAAATTCTTAATGTTCAGATTATATTTTACTTTTGAAACGCTCACCTGCCTCTCCACCCCTCTCAGCTTTCACCAGATGAGACAGGAAAACAGCTAAGTCAAAATATTTTCCAGAGTATTCTGGATAGGTATCCTATAGGCAAATTTATGAACCCTACTATATCCACACAAAGACCTGCCCCACTCTGTATCTTTGCTATATGATCTGAAGAACATAACATGTTTACAAGGAGGACACTGTAATAAACAGTTTGAAAGCGTTTTTAAGTAGAACTAAAGAAGTGAGCAGCTCAACAGTTATCAGAATCAGGCATAAGAACTGTTGATTACAAAGTCTGACTGTGGGGTTTGACATACTCAGTAAACATTTAAATATTACTCAGAACCTGAAGCACATGTGTGTACACACTCTAAAATTTCCATATACACTACTGGCTATCATAATTCAGTTTGCAATACAAAAATTAGTTTTTTAAAGCTCCTATCTAAAGATGTAATACTGAAAAAAAAACATGAAATCAATACGTATTGCATAGGACAGACAGACATTTGCTGTACAGGCAGTGGGGCATATGTAATTGAAAACCCACTCAAAATATCTAAGTTAATGCTAATTTTTATTAGATAGAGGCAGTAGTCAGCGTCTCCTCAGTCAGCTGCAGGATATATGATTTTACATGATAAAGTACATAAAAATTCCCCCTGTGCAGTTGTCATTGATGTGAAATCTGACTATGGAGACAAAAACTGTTTTTTATTTCTGCTGTAGAGCTTGATATTTTACCTTGGAGGTCAATGGAGATGAACTCAGTATCAGATCCAGATCCTGGTAGTCAATAGAAGAACTGCGGGTTTTTGTACTGCACACTAGTAATCTGCATATAACTTCTGGGTTATTGGTTGAGAAGCCTTGCTTTCCTGCATCTAGGGTGGTTCATGATTCAGAGGTTCTCTGCACAAAGCTAAAAGAATTTTTTTTAAAGAAAACAGAATATGTCATTTTTGTGGATGTCCTCTGAAACAGGGTCATGGGGGGAAAAAAACTACATTTCAGAGTTTTAAAGGAGAAGTTCAGGAGCAGGAGAATCCACAGAAGGTTACCTTCTCTCACGCCGCTCGTCATGACACAATGTTGCAGTTCGTAATTAAACAGCTGCTAGGAAGGAGGAAAGCGGTGAGTGAAGGAAGAAACATCGAGAAGGGAAAGGATGCTGGGCAGGATTAATAAAAGAGAAGGCTCTTAATTACACAGGAAGGTCAGCTCATTTTATCTTCACAGCTTAATTGTTGTCTCTGATCATGCTGCGCATTAGTCCAAACAGTATCCAGAGTGTGTTTTAGGAAGCTGTGCTTTTTAACAAGTGCTTAATTTCACCGTTGACTGTTTGTATTTACACTTCTTTTGTTTAGAATTTTGGAACTTTTTCTCTGAACCTTTTTCTCTAGCCTGAAGTAAGAGAAGGTCGTGACGGTAACTCCACTTTGTAGAGTTTTCATTTCTTACGTTCCAAGTTTTTATGTCATTGTCAATATTTTGGTTTCAAAATCCTCCAATAGTTAAAGCAGTCTAGTATTGTGTCTTCTTCAGTAATGACTTTATAACATGCCCAGAATGTAGTTTTTCATTGATTTGTTGAAAGATCCATGGAGGTTCCTGGAGCAGATGTGGTCTTGAAGGTACCATCCCCAGACCATCACAGAGTGGGAATTCTGGGTTGGTTTCTGATAAGAACCTGAATGTTCCTTTTCCTCTTTGGTCTGGAGCACTCCGAGGCAATTTCTTCAGAAAAGACCTGATATACTGATTAGAAAAATAAATCACTCTCATCTGCATATAAACTGACACTTGAATTAATAAACACCAGATGATGGTGAGTGTCATTATGTAGACTTAAAGAAACAGAAGTCCTCATACAGAGCCCTGTGGTACTCCTCAGTCACTACAGTCTATGTTTCCATGATGATGGTCTATCACATATGTCTCTAAATCAAGAGATGTCTCTTCTGGACAACATAAGGCAGTACAATTTTTTCCCTCAAAGACTCAAACCAGATCTTCATCCCCGTCAGTCGTTTGAAATAGCGTCCTTTATTTCTTTCACCTTATTATTTCCTCTAATGAACCCAAAAATGACCCACACCTATTTATTGATTGTTTTATTTATTAATTTATCTGTCTGTCTGCTCACGTTCTGCAGTTCTGAAATGCTGAAATAGATGTATAATAAATTAAATGAAAGTTAGCAGGGTACATTGTGTTCTGAAATAATGTTGTTTTCTGAAACATTCCTCATTTAGTTCTCTTATTTATTATTAACAATCATTTCATAAAAAGAGGTAAGAATGTTTTAGTTCATTTTTATGGCTTACTGAGTGCCAGCCTTGACGAATTTGGTGCTATCGGCAAGATTTTAATTTTTGGTGTTTCTTGCAAAAACAATCAATTCAAGCACAAAACACGTAAGCCCTCAGTTTTTCACCTCAGTCCTAATTTTAATCAATAAGTCTACAGTAAATAAACAAATGGATTTTATAATTGTTTAATTATAAATCATTTAATACATGTCACCATTGACACTTTTTCCCCACAGTATTTCTTAATTTTATTTGTGAAAATATAAAAAAGGGACATTTTCTTGGGTGTTGGTAGTTACAATAAAGACCAAACAATAAAAGATTCAAGCGTCACCAAGCGCTGCAGATAGTCATTATTGTCTTGGGTTTAATGCAGTCTGGGTTTGAGGAGTCCCGGTTTGCAGTTTTTGAAGTGGACCTGGTCTCAGGTGGTCTATCTCCATACGCTGCAAGAGAAATTTCCTTTTTTCTCTCTTTTCTTTTTTCTTCTTCCATATTCACAACTTCAGATGTGACAGTCAGCTGCTGTTTGCAACAACTTATCAAGTGAGGGGAAGAAAAAAGAGACAGGTGTGCCATCTGCTTGAATTTAATGAGCAGAAAAACTGCTGGATGAAAGATGACAATAATAAATAGAAAATATTGGTTTGTTTGTGTGACAGTGAAAAGTAGATACTCATAGTTTTTTTTCTTTCTTTCTTTCTTTTTGCTGTTTTATTCCTCCTCATTTCTCCTCGTTTTTATTCTATGGGCACCAGGCGGCTTTGGTCTGCTTGATTAAATCTGTGTCCAGATTTAATTTTCAGAATATCAATATTTATTGTGATCTTTTTCTTCTCGCATATAAAGTCCTGAAGGTCCAAGGTCCTCCTGACCTCAAAGAGCTCATAGGTCCAAATCATCTAGCTCCTTCTGACATCGAGGCAGATGCGCCCAATCCCTGGTTCTGGTTCTACTGAAGGCTGAGGAATTAATTGGAATTATAAATTTAAATGAATTGAAATATGAATTAATTAAATTTAATTGGGCTGAAGAGTAAATATAATTTGGAGGTCTTTGGATGATATTTATCTTTTTTGTTTGTTTGTTTTTGTGAACTGCTTTGAGAAGATTGTTGTGAAGTGGTGCTATACAGGTGAATTGACATAATGTCAATTATGTCAATAATGACATAATGTCAGTGACTGAAGCAGAGAAAACTAAAACATGAGGTTTGAGGACTAATTATTAGGTTTTATAGTCATTTTACTGTGGTTTCTGTGCTATGTTGAAACTACAGATTTCAGAAAGTATGCAAAGAAACATGCTTGTAAAGAAAATAATCCAGTTATTTAGGGCGTTTTTGTTAATGGTAGGGCACTGCAGCATTTAATGCTACATCAGTGTGTTTGGACGGTTCTGTTGATGCTGTCTCCAAAGAAATAAACCAGTTGGTAATGAAAGAATCACAGCTTTTTACATTATCATCACCGTTATTATTATTATTATTATTATTATTATTATTATCTGTCGTGTGTGTGTGTGTGTGTGTGTGTGTGTGTGTGTGTGTGTGTGTGTGTGTGTGTGTGTGTGTGTGTGTGTGTGTGAGATACATTAATTGTTGGATGCCTGACAGGGAAACCTGCTGGAGAAGGACTGGGGGGACTGAGTGTTCAGCCCCCTCATCTATCTCCTTGATCAACCAACTGTTCCTCATCACATTGGCTCTCCCTGTCACACACACACACAGAGAGACATACACACACACATGTAAACACACCTCTGAGAACATTTAAACTGTCATGATCTCTGGCTGTGACCCCTCCGCCGGAGCACTTAATCAGCCGTATGGTCCAGCCCCATTCCCCTCTGTCTGCTTCCCTGCAGCCTCTGAGATGTTTTTGGGCTGGCGTTATTCACCTGCAGAAATCATATCATGTTGTGTTCCTCTAACAGCAGTGACATGAAGTATCTACAGGCTGTCCACATGCTCAAATCAGGTTTAAATCCTTTAGGTGTTCACATAATCAACTTACACACATGATTAAGCAGGAAAACCCTGCTAATCAGCCTGAGGCCTGGACTCAAGCAGATTTGTTACTGAACATGAGCACCTGTATTATTTATTAAAGAAGCCATCTCCTCTAATGTGAACATCATGAGATGAAGGTTGAGATGAAAGTGAATGTTGAAAAAGCTGTATGTAACTTTCTTTTCGCAACAGCTATGAAAAAATTAGATCCCATTAGATGTGGCAAGACAACTTTATAACATATCAGCTTCAGAAAAACACCATTAGAAACAATAAAATACTGAGTACCACTGTGAACACTTAATGGGAGTGTTCAATAAAGATGGTAGAAACCATAATAGTTTGCATTTAAACAACTTAAACACTTGGAGGTTAAAGGGGACTCCAAGTGAAACAAGTGTAATGAAACAGAATGTGTTCCCAGCATGGAGCCTTGAAGTACACCACATCTAAGAAGCTAAAGAGTTTAAGAGTTTCTGTCTGTTGTTGTGACTTAGTTGAAGATCAGATCACATCTTATGGTAAACTATTACAGAAAACCAATACATTTCTTTTGTTGTTTAGAGCTCCCTTTAGAGAGTTCTGAGAAAAACAAAGAACATCTGCAGTTTTCTAAAGGTTCTTGCTGTAGACTACTCTAGTGTTACACACATGTTCGATGTCAGATACATGAGTCATAATGTTGAGCTGATATAAGGAGTACACTCTTCCTCCAGTGACTGACATGAGGGAGTAAACTGCTGTGAAACGCCACCATTGTGTAGGCAATGCAACACATGAATAACATGCGCTTTTCTCTGCAGCAGCTCTCTAAGTGACTCTAATGGGCATATCTTCCAGGTTGGGGAGTCGTCTGATTACCCTTGACCTCCCCCTCCTCCTTCATGAACAGCATGGCACTCCCCCACCCTCGCTGCTGTAGTTAAGGACATGTAGCTCTGCTCATTTATCCTCCCCGCGACAGAAACATCAGCTTTATCTGGCCGATTTATCTCCATCTCGGTCACAGATGCAGAAATGAAAGTGGAATGTCAATGCGAGGGGAGAGTAATTCAAGTCCAAATGCAGATTTGACTCAAATGAAATCAGCGCATGCTAAAGACTTCAGGCTAGAGATTAAGCTGGTTAATATCCATCTCCAGCACACACAAACTTAGCTCTGCAAGTCAACAAAAAATGTCTACGTCTTCCCTGATGCTGCCAATTTCATATCATCTGACATCTTAAGGAGAAGAAAACTCCCAGAGCAACATTTTTATTTCCCACTTAGCTCCATGGCTGCTGGACGCCCCTAAGACGTGTAAATGAACACGTTTCTAGATGAAAAAAGGCAGAGAGAAACAGTGTTACATCCGAGCGGTGAAAGAGCCGATGAGTGTAACCTTCAGCAGCATGACGAATCAGTATCACTCCTCCTACCTGAGCCATACTCACTCTCACTGCCAAGGAGAAAGAGTACTTTAAAAGTGTGACACAAGGGACACAACAGTTCGTGTTCACAGAATCGCATTTTTATAAGTCAAACCTGAAACTGGCTGACATTCACGGAGAGGCATGTTTGATACGGTTGTTGTGGAAATGACTGGAAACATACACACACACATAAAACAGAAACAGCTGTACTGGCCAGAGTAGAGACTGTAAAGAAAACTGAACAACCTTCTGTGACATAAGGTAGAGATTTCTGAAGAGTCATTCTGAAGCCAAATTTTCATCGCCATCTTGACTCCGCCCAATCCCGGTTCATTCAAAAGTGGGCAGGTGGGTGGCAGGCCTGGAGGCTCCTTGAACACGCTCGCCTGACTCCTGTTACCACATCTTAAATATTGTAGCTTAGAACAAGGACATTTGTTCTGACTGAGTCTGTCCATCCACCTTCATTTCTGATGTCACTACTGCCTGACGTGAAATGAAGCTGAGAATTCTGTTCCAGTGGAACCGGGACCCTAGACCAGACCCCGCTCAGCTGACTGACCACAGCCTGGATGTCATTCACAGACTTCTCCACATGACAGCGCAGATGTGGAGCAGAGAAGCTACTGCTCAGCAGGGTGACCAGGCAGAAGCTCAGCATGCAGTCCTGAGGAGAACCAGTACAGAGGATGACTTAGAGAATTCAGTCTGTGGCCTGTTGGCCAGGAAGTCCAGGATCCAGTTGCTAAAAGAGGGACAGAGTTGAGAGTTTTTGAACCAGAGTCCTTTTGTACACACCATAATCAGCCTGACAAAGCATCTGATGACTATCGGGAGATGGCAGATCGTGAACAAAGAGATGTAGGGAAGTTGCTGGGCTCACGATTAGACAACAGAGCTGATCACAGACAGTAATCATTACAGTAGACAAGATGAAACATGAGAAAAAGGCTGACAGTTATTTCTGTGTGTGTCTGTTGAGTCAGCATGTGTACGTTAAAGACAGATTTGCATTCAGTAGAAGACTTTCTGTTTCAGCATGCATCTGTTTCCCTCTATGTAGCAGTAAACACAGAATGTTTTTCAGTCATAATATCTTAATATTTACGCTCACATTAATATAAAATACATCAACAACACATGTCTGCTCATGTTAGCTGCTTTAAACATCCTGCCTGGTCTTTCCACATTTAGAGACTGTGATGTGGCAGACAGTTTTTAGGTAGCCCGGGGGGATCTATGAACAGTCGATAAGGTAATTTTTCACAATTTTGAAAACATTTTTGGTCTACAGAACCTGTTTGCACTGGAAGACCATCAAGTCCTTGAATGGGACCACAGGAGAATCTGTCATGTGACAGTGATCAATGTAAAAGCATAAAAAGTATGTGAACCCCATGGAATGTCTTTCTGCAATCATTTGGCATAAAATGTAATCTGATCTACATCAGAGCACAATATCAACCACAATATCGGATATAGGTTGTTCTGATCATTTCAGAATTTTAGATTCCTAATTGTGTTGTGCCTCGGGACTCCATACTGGAATCCTGTTCTCTTTTTATGACATCTTTATCCATTAGAGTTTTGCAAACAACATACAGAGTTACAGTGGCAAGAAAGTATATTAACCCATTAATTAGTGGGGTTTTTTGCATTCATTTTCCATTAAAAAATAGGTATCTTCTTGTAGTTACAAGCTAGTTGAAGCCCCTTCAGCAGGGACTTCAACATCTTTCCGTCTCTCTGGGTCAGAACTCTTCAACATTGAGGAGGAATTCTGGAGCATTCCCTTTTCCAGAGTTGTTCAGCTCACATTTGTCTGGTGTGAACCACTCTCTGGAGCCCATTCCAGAGCCTCTCTATGAGGTTCAGGTCTGGACTCCGTCACTGCTCCTCCACATCCAGAGAAACCAGTTGAGGTGGTTCATCTGGTTAGGATGACTTCTGGACGCCTACCTGGGGAGGAGTTGTGGAAGAGGTGACTGGAGAGGGAGAGGTTTGAACCACTGATCCACAACCCAAACCTGTGAAAGACAAAAATAAATGCATTAAGTTTTTTTTTTTTTTTGTTAACTTGGAAATTCATTATCACCTTCATGATGGCAAGAGGTCCAAGCCTAAACTGTGATGCTCCCTCAACCATGCATTCTCATTAAAATGACTGAAGTGATGGGAAGCACTGTCTTATTTACCAAGATGCTTTTTCTTTTTCTGTTCTAAGGTCCAAACTTTAGGCAACTTCCTCTATGCTGTTTTCCATGGACCTTCTACCTGTTCAGTGACTTCCTTATGAAGAAAGACATTTTCAGTGATTTCTTCAAGCTTTCAACTGTCCCTTATGGGTGTATTTTGACCTCACTGGGATTCTGTGTTGTGTCTTGGAAGTCATCTTGGTTGCATGTCCAGGATGCCCAGAAGGATGTCCTGGGAAGAGTCACACAGTACAAAACAGTCCCTGTGTTTCCGGTTGTGTTTTCAACTTAGTGTGGAGACCTAGACATATCTCCAGCATCTAGCTTGTTCACATTTGTGTCCACTGACATTTGTTCCCCCGCTGCAGTGTTGGTCAGTTATTCTTCTGTGAACGCTGTAAGGTGTCCGTCTGTGGTAACCAGGGCAGAACAGAGGGGGAGAATGATGAAGCAGAGCACTGACCTGAACGGCACGGCTCATGGCTTTCTTCCTGATTAGCCATTGAGGCAGCAGCCAGTCAGCGGGTGAGGATGTGAATGAGGTCTTTACTGTGCGCTAATAACAGGGATTCATGCTGTAAATCAAGGCCCAGTCATGTCATCAGAGCAGCGGGGCGCACACAGGTTATGACATGGCATGAAAAGCAAGACGAAGGTGGCTATTCCCCAGAGGAAGGCAGAACACACTTCCACAATTTGTTTGTCATCAACTTGGAAGAAAAAGCTTTTAAAAAAAAATCAGCCACCGAGCCTTTAATTATAACTGACCAGTAATTCAGAAACAGTTTGACAAAATCTGTTATTTTGATAACTTTACATCAGTTCTGTGTGGAGATGACACAGCTAATTTCAGGAGATTGTTTTCCCACTGTTTTTATCAAACTGGTTCAGTAAGAACCACAGAGGGAAAAGAAATCTGATTAAAAATTAATTTTCTTTGACAAAATATATGTCATTGGAAGAAGTAATAATAGGGGGGGATCTTACATTTTTCTTTTTAACATCTAAGAAAATAATCAGTTGAATTTAAATTGGGTTCATTGTTTCTGCATGTCATAAGTTTATACAGTTCCTATCATCAAACATTCACATTTATGAATACTACTCTCTGAAACTTGAATGGACTGGTCACCTGTCCAGCTTTAGGCCTGAGACAGGTGGGGAGCAGGTGGGGAGGCAGATGTGTATGGTCCAGAATGGGAATGGATGGAAACTTGAAAAGTCTTGAAAAGTCCGAAATTTTGTGAATTCATGTGGCGTCTACGAATGAATCTTTGTATGAGTATACCAAACTTCACGTTCATAGATGAATTGGGTCATGAGATATTGACACATGTGAGTGGTAGACCGCCTTTGATGACAAATCTAAATAATTTATACATGTGATTGTCAGGACCAAGTTTCATTCATTCATGTGTGAGGTCCAGTAAATGCAGCGTAATGTCAAGCTACAATTACAATAACACATCCCCTTTAAAATGTATTTTTAAGGGTGTTAATGGTGCTTTTAATGCTGACAAGGCAAAATAGATCATTTATGTTTAAAGGCAGAAGAGAAAAGCCTTTTTTTTTCTTTTGTTCTTTGACCAGATTATCTGTGGAATATTTGAAAGCAAGTTTTAAAACTTTCTGTTCTGGCCGGATGCGCTCCAAATCCAATTCTCTTCAGCCAATTTATCATGCAACTGAGTGGATTCTTGTGGGAAGGGACCGGTTCCACCCGTCCAACTCGCTCAGGCTCACCGCAGCTGTAATTTAAAGCAAGCTGACGCAGAAATGCAGCAGTCAGAGCATTTCTCTCTCCAGCCTGACCGTGAGTGCAGTTTTATGTGAGGAACCTTCAGATTCCCACCTCCAGAGATGGGAATGATGCTGAGTGAGCGTCAGCTTCACAGAGACCAGCAGTCAGAATCAAACATCCCTTAAGTCTTGATTTCCAGCTGGAATCATGCCACTACCTATCTGACTCTTTCTTTTCCTGCATTTCCTGAGCAAATACAGTCCTAACGTCTGACTGGATCTGGGGTCTGTGTCTCCCAGGCTGAAGCAAAACTCTTTTAAGGTTATTAATATTTATTAACGTGTGCTGTCAGAGAGGCAAAGAAACAATCCATTGCTCACATCTCTTGTATTAAGTGCCTCATGGTTTATTAATGAGCATGTTTAAGGCTGAACGGGAGCGCAGAAGACAGAAGGGGCAACTGGAAATTGATTCCTCCCACAAAGGCAAAAGTCTTTTAAAGTCATTTAGAAACTCGATCAAATTCACATTCTTTGACCTTTCACTTTTTATTCATTAGATGATGGAACTGTAATGGTAATGTTTTCAACATTTTGTGTAGCTGGTTGCAGTCCTGATGTGAGAATACTTCCCACACAGCTGCAACTAAAGTATGTCAACCCATGAACTAGTTTTCTGCACAATGTTCAGGAGGAGTTCTGGACCATTCTTCTTTCCAGAACTGCTGCCTCTCAGATAAACTTGTCCAATGTCTGATGTGAACTGCTCTCTGGAGCTCATTCCACAGCATCTCTGCACTGGGATGATGCCTTCATCAGTCCCCAGAGGCTACATCCAGCTCACTAGACTGAGACAAACCAGGATGTGAAGGAACCTGCATTTGCTCTACTACTAGAGGCTGGCTTCACATGGAGGTCAATCATTGGCGTTATGAGCCATAAATCTCATCATAGAGTCACCTAGAGGCCTGTCAAGGTAACTACAACTTTCATCATAATGACATCATAACATAAAAAAAACTGTTTTGGTATCCACGACAACAACACAGTTGTGACTTTCTAGATAAGGTATAATTATATTAAGCCAGAAATGTTTATATCCATGGTGTGAGTTCGCAGCCATTTTAGCTGTGAATAAAAATCTAACAGAGCGCAGTCATTATTACTTCAAAGATATGTGTTGTTGTTTTCCTAACTGTAGTAAGAGACAGGTGCAACAGGTTCTACGTCAGTCTGTAAGGGTTCTGGGTTGATCTGGAAGGTTCTGGGATTGTCTAGAAGGGTCCTGGGTTGGTATGGAAGGTTCTGGGATAGTCTGGAATGTTCTGGGGTGGTCTAGAAGGTTATTGGTCAGTCTAAAAGGTTCAGGATTAGTCTGGAAGTTACTGGGTTGGTCTGGAAGGGTTGAGAAGTGAAGCAGTGTGAAGCAGCTACCTTCACCTTGGTAGAATTGAGGGCATCTAGTCAGGACTAAATGGAGGACACTGGCTGGACAGCCTCTTAATCATCATCTTCTACCTGGCAGCTGCTGGACGGTCCCACAAGTTGACTAACTTACATAATCATAGTCATATATTGTACATAATACTATATACTATATACTGATGCCACTTTATCTATTTATCCTGTCAT